>CAJDSM010022863.1:72-17050 GCA_903981925.1 Ostrea lurida
CCACCCGCCGTGAGCCCTTAGTCGAAATAGAGTAAACGGGATTACCGTAGCAAATCTAGTAGTGAAAATGACAGTCTAACAAAGGGTATGGAAACAATCAGTCAACATATACTTAGTGATAATTTTGTAATCGACAAACAAGGTAATTATAGCGAACCGTAAAATTTGCGAATGATGACTTAGACCGAGATTGTTATAGCCCCCTCGCACATACAACCTTTTATTGTTAAGTAGTCTGACTCATCTCGCTTTATAAATGTCCTCATCGCGGCATAGCAGCTCTTGCGTATCGATCAACCCTGGGAGATCAAACATCATAAGCAGGTGATACTGTGGTGGTATTTACTACACTTTAGAATTAGGATAGTTGACCGATTGCATAAGTTAAGTCATCCCGGGCTGTTACACTCATAATGTAGTTGTCTAGCTCTGCCATTCTTGGTGCGTAGAGTCAAAATAGTTGAATGTAAATATATAGCTCTACAAATAAATCAGATGTTCAACTAGAATCTAAATTATAAATTATGTCCATAAAATTTGATTCGGGTGGTGATAATGAATTTTCTTATCGCTTAACGTCTCATGAGAAATATACTCTTTTTGAATGATACTACATACGTGATAAATATGAATTAAAGTGAAAATTCGTTTAATAACTAATTTCATGTTTTTTTTTATAATCTAGGTAGTAACCAAACTGAATAGAATGCAGGCCTGATCAGTTCAAAAGTAGGCACATTGGCAAGTGTTTTGTTTTACGGATTCTTTTTCCACCATCACTCACAATTCATAAAAAGCGGCGAAAGATAGCGAACAATAAATCAATCTCGTATATCCAGAACAGACTACCAACCGAAGTCGGTGTCAAGTCACATCGTACGGACCCCTGGACACGGGACAACAGGGTTGAGTACCGGAGTGATACTAGGAAGAATAAGCATAACCTGTTGACTGCCCGGTCACACCCACCGTTTAAAGAGCTAATAGTTTGACTCAAGTAACCAGAGTTATACCGTAGTCTAATCAGTGTATAAAGGAATGGGCTTACATTACTAATGAAACATGTCCGACAGATTTTGCCCATGATAGGTTATACTTGCAAGCAGATCGTTATAACACGCCCCGATATATTTGCAAATGCTGACTGGCTCTCTTAACGTCATTGGCACAATAACAATAGTTTCGTATATTCCGCCTGCATTCGATTTCAAAAACTGATCAGACGCAAAACAATCTCTCGTGTATCAAATCAGGTTTTGAAGAGACATAAACACCATACTGAAGTGAAAGGGGGAAACGTATTTTAAGCCTGGCAAACATGATGGGGTGTAACCTTCAAAGTGCACATGGCTTTTCCATACGCAGTAGTTCGACTATCAAAGTCACTGACCTGGTATAGTCGTTTATGTCTCCCATTACATTGTCGTTATGTTTTTGTGCTCTGTATTGGGTGTTGATAGTTGTTAATGACTCAAACGTGCCAACCACTGCCTTTGCTTGCGACTCTTGAGTATACAGGCGCACACGACATAAAGGACATCAGTAATTCTGACTCGTATTTACAATTTAATACACCACCAGCACGAACGGTGGTTAGAGATGACTAATAGAACTTTTCCCTTGTTCTAAGGAGCACCTGGTTTACAGTGCAGACAAAAACAGTGCAAGTGCTTGCAAAGATATTATTCATTTCATTGTCTCTTATTACGTGAATTGCAATGCGCAATTGAAATTGAAATATCGGACCTTTAAAGCTACTATGAGGCATGTGGAGTTGAGCGTATTGACGTGCACGGATACGTATTCCCTCCTGTATTCACTCGTTACTTTTACAATAAATATTTTGACTAATGCATTTAAAGAATAAACGACATTAGGGGTTATTATCTCAGTCATACTGAGGTAAACCTGTGTACGAGGTAAAGCAGACGAAAACTGATGGAGCAAGTATCATACAAATCTTTGATAAATAAAGACGATCCTTAAGGACCATTTTTTCCTTTATTTTAATTTCCAGAAAATTTACACAGTAGATTGTTGGCTGTCCTGTTATTGTTTGGATCTCGTCGATATTTCTTTATACAAAAAAGAGTAATTGAATTCAAATAAAATGTTTTATTACCACATTGGTTAATAAATGCTTGAATAACCTGCAGCATGCTTGGAAACTAAAAACAACTTTATTTGTTAATAAGCATATACCTTTGCTGCACCCATATCTCAACTAACCACCACCCCACAATCTGCGGGGGTGTTCAGAATATAAGAGTTCTTCTGAACTCCCTTGATGATTAGAGCATAGGTTAGTTGAATTGAGATTGCTAAGTGTTTAAAGTAGTCACCTTAAATAGTAAGCTCAAATTTCTAAGTAAAGGTGACGTCAAATTACAACTGTGAGAGGAATGTTACCCCCAGATAGGACTAATTGAGTCCCTTGTTATCATGCTACCTTTTACACCACGTATGGGAGCTGTAGCCTAAATAGTTTTCAGAAAAAGGACAAAGACAAAATTATATGATCTTCGATTACCAATGCAATGGTAAATGACTAAGTAAACTTTGCGCAATGTTGTTGATTTATTAGCATTAGATAATATCTAGATAGCATGAGTGATTTCTGTAACACATATAAGTTAATCACACCATAATACAATGTTTTATGGTCTACTCGGTGATATTTTCGCCTGCGTACATCCAGGATGTACTAAATTTAATTTGCCGCAGACCATTTCGGATAAATTGTTAAATATTTCTCGTTAATCTTGAACATTGGAACTTTATTTTAAAAAAAATATGAGTATGTACTACAAGAATGAACAACTTATTTTAAAAATGCTTGAATTATACGAATACATAGTTTACAACTTCAACTGGTTTCTTTGAGATTGTGATTTTATTCCAATACTTTTTAACACCAGGCTCTATTTGTAAATGAACAGTATTTTATTCATTTCATTGTGGCTGTAGCAGGTATTGGGATTTTGTATGAAATAATAATAAATGATGTTTGGGATTTAAAGCTGTGTCATAATATAAAGCGACATAGGATCATTCTGATATGAATATTAGACATGTCATGTAATGGGAGCGATCCCTGCGTGAAAAGAGAATCAACAATTGTGTATAAACTGAATATAATTAGTCACTGAGTTTACTGCAGGTGGCCACATGTAATTTGCATTTGGTCTCCGTTCCGTTAAACAATTTTACATCTTTAACTCCTTGACACTACAAGGCCAATAGTTACTATTTTTAAGCTCACTGAACCGAAGGTTAATCTGAGCTATTCCGGCTTTTGTTCGTCGTCTGTCTGTCCGTCGTCTGTCTGTTAATCTTTCACAATTTTATCGACTTCTTCTCAATGGAACGCCGTGGGCCAAATTTAACAAACTAGTACAAATCATCCTTATGGTGAAGCGAATTCAAATTTGTTCAACATGAAAGGACTAATCAAAGGGGAATATAATTAACGAAATGCAAAAATAGGGTGGGTGTCATTTAAAATATTTTCTCAAGAACCACGCTCGGACCAGAAAAGCTAAAATTTAGATGAAATCTTCCTGATATACACTGGAAATTTACACGTTTATTCAAATTATAACCCCGGAGTTTAGGATGGGGCTCAGCAATAGGGAGTGATTGCGAAAGTTTTACATTCAGTGAATATGTGGGGAAAAGTTTCAAGAAATATTTGAAACAGAAGAGTGGTTATTTGTCTGAATTTCTTCTTCGGGATGTACGTTTTGAATATTTTAGACAAGTTTGTTGACAGCATCATGTCACCACCAATTGTTGCGGGTGGGGCCCACGAAGATATGAGGCTGGGAAATAAGGCAGCAAAGTTTGAGTATCAATCGGTGTAATTTTCATAATATGGGAACTATCTTACAAATAGATCGTTTTGTTCAAGCCACTATAGCAGTCAGAGTTTGCAAAATAACATATGTGAGATGTTCTGGTCTGCATCTGTCTCTACGATGGAAGAGCTGATATACAAAAGCTCCTTGTTCATCTAATAATGGATGCCTACAACTGTATCAATGCTTGGGTATAACATAGGTAGAGTCGGGAATGCCCGAGTTGCCTAAGAGCAAAAGCTATGTTCTCTGCCCACTCTTTCAGAGTCTCACTACTTTACTGGGTGGCCGACTGCAAGTTAAGCTGGTGAGCTATGTCTGGTGTTGAGGATCCATACCTCTCGTCGAATTATCCTACATTTTTTACAAAGACTGAGGTTGGGTGAGATCTCCAGTAGCAGCGTGTAATAGTCACTGGCAGCTCCTCCGGAGAGAAGCATAAGTGATCATGTTGCTCATCTTCCGTCCACTGTGCTGTTGCCTCTCTCTCGGCCTAAAGAAATCCCTGCGTACCCCTTCCTATCCCTTTCGGGATGGGCAGGCTGAGCGAAGTGGTGTACTAGGGCAGTTACCAGTGATATCTGGAGTCCGCCACAAGTACTGGGTAGAAACTACTTTAGACATAATGATCCACCATATCCCTTAGTGGGTGAGAATCAAATGCATGCCTTCTTTAGTATGAAAACGATAATTCTATTTCCTAAACTCTGAGAGGGGTTAGTGTGCAAATCCGACCTAGGAGCATCACCGCCAAACCAAAGGCAGGTGACGTCTCACTATGGGAGACATGAGGTAGCTAGGATAAAACCTACAGGCATAGGGATGTTCTGAACTCACCCTTACCTCCAGGGTACCTAACATCCCCCACCTAACAGTATGTGGGGTCTCACATGCCATCTGAGACCTATCGAAACACAAGTAGCCTGATGACCGCCGTCTCTAGTCGGTAGTGCTTGAGTGACCAAATCAATGATCAAAAGCAATAATGGTTGTGACTTGTGGAAAATGTAAATGTGGTTAAAGCAGCATCAATTAGCTGTAAGCCACTATGCAATGTTGAAAATTGTGACAGAGTAAATGCTTTTAATAATCATTTCTAATATTATTGATTTAAATTGACCTTTAATGATCATTACACCTGTTTATGATGCAAAATTATATTTTTTATCTTAGATTTCAAGGATTTCCAAATGGCCGCCATTGAATTTTTTTCGTCAAAATTGATGTGTGATGTGAAATATCCATCGGATGTTGTTAAAAATAACAGTATTTTCTTTCTTAACTGATAAATCACTTTAAATATTAGAATATTATACTTTTTATCATTTTAGTATATACGCGTTTTTCAAAATGGCCGCCATTTTGGATTTTCGAGTTGGGTCCACTTCTGAAAATGTTTATAATGATCTAAGCTACCACCATGCAAAATTTCATGCTCTTTATCACCTTTTGAGCAATTCCGCCAAATTCTGCACAAATCGCCTGGACTATAAATGTAGAGAGTGTACCAATAGTTCATGTTTTTCGACAAATCATTTGTATTTATTTCCATACGATTTTTGAAAGATTCTACCAAATGGTTTATTATTTATAAATATACATGAAAAATTGCTCGCTGTATCGTATACCAACCAAGAATTGTGAATCATATCAAACTCTAATAGCAACATGAAATTTATCTAAGCATAAATAATAACAATACTTATCGAGTTCTGTTGTTTTACAGCTTTTGACGAACAATTAGCCAAGACGTATAAAACAGTAAACTTCATTACATTTTCGGCAGTGTTACTCCTGAAGAAGTAAAGAAGAGTGGATATATAATATTGTGTGTGTGTGTGTGTGTGCCCGAATGTGTACATTTTCTGTTCTGGATTGTGAAGAAATGATCGAAACAAACACGACCAACTTTCAAAGAATCGCCATTTGATAATATTCCAACATCAACATCCCCCATCCCGATAAAACATAATATTTTCGAAGTTTTTTTTATTTTTTATTTTTTTATAATTTGTGACCCATAAATGTGTGCTATAGATACATAACGCTAAACTTACAATGCGAGTATTGTCCAAAACATTAAACTTTAAAAGGCATGGAAAACAGAAGGATGCCATTCCACAGACGTTGGGCAAATATCATTGAAAATGTTGGGGATTTCAAAACCAAGTACTAGTATTATAAGTATATACTCTGCATTTGATAATTTATGCTATAATCATAAATGTTTGTATAACCAAGTGATATCATAAACTATTCATACTACCTTACAAGAATTAAGTCAAAAACTGGAAAGATTAATAAAGTCATTTAATACATGAAAAACAATTTGACATACATGAAATAAATACAACTAATGAACACTCATAAGTTTTTGATTTTAATCAGGTAGGAATTGCTTCGATTAACCTGGAATGAAAGAAGAATACATTAATTAGATTGTCCTTCAACCTTACATATAGGTATACTAGATGATGTGTTATCAATTAACAATCATAATTTTCCACAATTATGTCATTTGATATACCTCGCGGAAGACTCGATATAAAGGAACCACAGAATTGAACAGATCTGCTTCATATTTGGATATTTTACTTAACATACACTAATGGCAAGACTTGACAACTAAGTTATATGGATAAGCGTATGACTTTAATTTGCAACGTCAACTTTCCCTTTCTATATTTGAGAATATTTTACTTTAACATTGACTCTAATGGCAGACTGACAACTACATTATCATGATAAGCTGATTGACTTTAACTTTGCAATCGTCAACTTTCCTTTCATTATGTAGTAATACTACCACTATCACGCTGCTTAATGGTGGTAATATCTACCAAGTTGAATCGATTACGCCAAGAAACATCTATGCGTATGAGGACTTTTTAAAGCGAGACAACTTACTACAAAAAAGTTGATGCGCAGGGGTTATAACGAAATCTCGTTTAAAAGTCTCTTTCGCAAGATTCTACGTCGCTATAATGACCTTGTTTGCGATTACAAATTATCAACTAAGTCATATGTTGACTGATTTGTTTCCGTACCCTTTGTAGACTGCATTTTCCCTACTAGATTTGACTATGTGTAATCCGCTATACTTTTATTGATCAACTAAGTGCGCTTCACGGCGGGTGTGAACCGCGTCAGCAGAGGGATGCTTACTTCCTCCATGGCACCGGATCCTACCTTCGCTTTTGTTGGAGTGTCCGCTCGTTTGTCCTCACTCGATTTGTTATGTTTTTTGGATTATTGATTACGTTTTGACACTATGCTTAATTTCGCTCCTTTTTTGTATGTAATATATGCCACTATCACATGCTTTATGGGTGTATATCTCCCAGTTAGATTCGATACGCAAGAGCATGCCTATGCGTTGAGACTTTTTTTAAAGCGAAGGCCAAACTAACTTACAGAAAAAGTTTGATTGCTGCGCAGGGTTAATACGAATCTCGTTTAAAGTCATTCATTTTCGCAAATTCTACGGTCGCTTATAATGACCTTGTGTGCGATTACAAATTATCTGCTAAGTCAATGTTGACTTGATTTGTTTCATTACCCTTTGTTTAAGAACTGTCATTTTTCCTACCTAGAATTTGAACTATGGGTAATCCCGTTTGACTTTTAATTTCGAGCTAAGGGCTCACGGCGGGTGTGACCGGTCAGCAAAGGATGTGCTTAACTCCTCCATGGCCCTGATCCTACCTTCGCTTTTGTCGGAAGAGTCCGTGTTGTTCCTACAACTTCGATTTTGTATATGTTTTTGTTGGATTATGGATACGTTTGATCACAATGTTATACTTCGCCTTTTTGTATTGAAATAATTATTTCAAATTGGCTACGGTACATTTTGAGGCCTCTATAGACTAATTTTTTTAACGATAGGACATAAAATATTCCTTTTATCATCATTATTACAATCATCATCATTATTATTATATCATTTTATTCAAATATCAGACAAAAATATTTATTTTTTAACTTGAAATATCTACAAACATTGATTGCTTCGAAATCTTAATTTCTTTAATTCTCTTGAAAGGGTTGATTTCATAATCATGCTATGAACTATAAACATTTCAAAGTTTTACAGTAATGAAATAGTAAATTTTAAATCAAAATGGTTTGAACGAAAAAAGTTTAAAAACCAGCCATTTTAGATGAAACTATAGTAAACCTTTTTAATCGCAATCACTCACACTTTCGTCCGAAGAGTTTTTCGATACACATATAATCTTACCGAGTAATTTGGAAAATGCACAAGTCGAAGATACACATTTATGACAAACTGCGACATAAATTCTATAATTATCGTTTGAATGATCATCATCGTCTTCATCAGATGAATGGTGGTCTTCAAGATCACGTGTTAAATCCTCCTTGGGAGCTTTCCTTCTACCCCGGAAAATCCCACGTATCACACGCGATAAATGAGTTGACGTTTTCCTGACGTCACTAGCAGCAAGTGTTCCGTCATTCAGTGGACCCTGACCATAAATAAGCTGGTTATCTACAGTAATCACTTTTGTTGGGGGTCCATTCCAAGTTTGTTGAAGATTTGCAGATCGTGTAAAAGAACATTTTGTGGAAGGCACTGGCCCATCGTAATCTTTAGAAATACATTTTTCAACGCACTGTGTAAAACTTGAGATATGTCGAGGCGCTCCATTCACAGTTCCTTAAATGAACAAGTTACCATTTTTAATATCTAAATATGCTAACAACACATTATAGCTAAAAAGAGTATTACTTTGGGGGTTTCCCTCAATAAACCGTCAAAATTAAACATCTTTAAAACCATATTTTCTCATCATTAAAATTGTCATATGAAGATAAAAGTATCGAGATACCTACTTGCATGTATACTACCCAAAAAGACAATACATATGCACACGGAAACGAAATGTGAGTATTCCATTTTCACAGTTTGTTACACTAACCCGGTGATAATCTTGTGCCTTCTTTATATATAGGGCAGTGAAAGATACCATTCACTCATTCGCCGTAAAAACGCTCGATAGACCAATGTAAACAGTAAGTGCATGATGTCATCAGAACCTCATTTTACATTCATACCCGCAATTTTGGACACATGCTTTGCAGAAATAGTCCACAACACACCATTTTCTGAGCGTCCGACGGTAATATATATGTGAACTGAGAACTTTTCAACAAGTATTTTTAACGAGAGCCAAAAGGATTTTTTTTAAAGGAATAGTCTACCTTTTGGGTCAAAGCCTCGCCCTTACACTTGGGTCACTGTTTCAAACAAGCTGCATGTAAGTGTCGCTTGCAGTAAATGTAGAGAGCGTACCAATAGTGAATGTTTCTCCACAAATCGTTTGCATTTATTTCCATACAATTTTTGAAAGACGCTATCATTTGGTTTATTGTTTAAATACATGTATATACATGAAACATTGCTCATTGTATCGTAGACCTACTCAGACACTGCCAACACCATCGTGAACAAAAATCTTGATATTTCAGACTACGTACCCATAACAGGGCCTAATTTACTGGGTACTATTAAGAATTTTGAATAACATAAAGAGTATGAACTGCGACATGGCGTGGTGGAACACCACCCCCCCCCCCTTTGAAAGTCGGGGGAGGGCAAAACTATGTTTTTGCCCTCCCCCCTTTATTGTCAAGTATTTTTCAAGCTAAGGACAGTGTCTGTGTGCCTTTTTTCATTTTGCTTGCCACATTTAGACGTCTGCCCCCACCCTCGCATTCAAAAACAATCCTACGCATATGCGCCTCGTGACAAGTTTGCTGATGTGGAGTTTTGCAGTTCATACCCTCATGCATTTTCAAAATGAAATTTCTTCTTTTATTTTCTTTAATTTACGTTATACTCTCATTTCTTTCGGAATTCCCAGTTGTTCAAATACGTGTCCTATATTTAGTGAGAGTTCCAGGGTTGGGGAGGGATAAGCTGGGTATGGGTAAACCGGGTATTCTAGGGTTGCGTCGCCCACGCCGGTCAGATATCGGAAAGTTTCGAGGTCAAGACATGAGTCTAACAAGGATGATTGCTGTCACCATTTCTGTTCCTCCTGGTCATTGATTGGATCATGACGACCATCACAACAGGAAGGAACAATGGCATATAGTGGATATTCCTAACGCAAATGGATGATCTCGACTTCGCGATTGACCCTGGCTTCTGTCGCACGACTACGAGCATATGCAGGACAAGGACAACTCGCCTTGCAACAACGTCAGCAGGAACGGGTCTCAAGATCAACTTGAAAGAAAACAAGAACTCATGAAGATCAACACCACTGTTCAATCCACCAGTCACAGTTGGTAGAGAGCCCATCAAAGAAGTTGATTTCTTCATTTACCTGGGGAGTTGTAGTGGACAGACAGGTGGTAGAGACCAAGATATCAGGTCAAGAATAGGAAAAAGCAAGAGTAGCTTTCACCATGCTCAAGAACATCTGGGCCTCAAAGAACATTCTTACTACCACGAAACTGCAAATCTTCAACTCCAACGTAAAATCCATCTTACTCTATGGAGCAGAGACATAGAGAACTACTATAACAACCCTGCAAAAGATCCAGACATTTTACAAAACCTGTCTCAGGCGCATCCTCAGAATCCGATGGCCTGAAAGGATCACAAATGAAAGAACTAAGGAGAGAGCAAACCAAGGACCTGTGGATATGCAAATCAAGCGGAGGAAGTGGGGCTGGATTGGACACACTCTGAGGAAGCCACCAACCATCACCACACGACAAGCCCTGACTTGGAACCCTCAGGGCAAGAAAAAGAGAGGACGTCCTAGAAACACCAGGAGGCGAGACATGGAGTTAGAATTGAGAGAACATGACACCACCTGGCAAGAAACAGCAAAAGCAGCCCAGAACCGTGTTCGCTGGAGGACTGTTGTTGATTGCCTATGTTCCTCACGGAACGACAGGCCTAAGTAAGTAAGTCTAGAGTTGGGGGATAAGCTGGATATTCTAGGGTTTGAAGGTCATTTTTTGTTATTTTGGTGATTCTAGCTATAAAATATACAAAATAAAATCAATAACTAACAACAAATAATTGAGTTGTTTATCTTTATACACTTGGTTGTATCTATAAGATCAAATCTTGTACTTCTGTTGTTTTCTTGGTTTTTTTTTAAATTTATTTATCTATTATTTTTATTATTATTATTATTTATTTGGTGGTGGTGGTGGGAGGGGTTACATAAACCGACAAGATTCATACAAGCATCGTTCATACCTATAGTGCATTTATTTGAAAATGCTTATCATTACAATTGTAGAAGACATTAACGACCAAAAAAAAACATTCGAAAGGTTTCAGCAACATTGACAGCGTTTTCCTTGCTTTGAATCCTATCTAAATCGTTCATTTTTCAATAGCAAAACTGCATCCGAAAAGTTTTGACAAAAATAATCTTAAATACTGAGTCATCGTGGTGAGGGGGTGGGTTATTGTGATTTCCACAAATGATAAAGGTACATTTTATATTCGTACGATCCGTACAAGGTTCATTGCAATACAAATGTGACTTCCCAATTGATCGTTAGATTTAATCACACCATCTTTGTTGATTTTAAAAAAGTGTCACTTTAAGGTAGCTCAATACACCAAAATTTTAATTAATGATTCGTTTAATCACCTTTCATGAAGCACAGTTTCGCCATCGAAAAAGTAATGCAAGCTCTCAATTATTTTATATGAATTTTTTCTGATTTTCCCCGGAATAATGAAAAACTTGTTTTCTTTGCCGAAAAGAGATTCTTAAGTAAAAAATTTGCTTTGATTTGATGTAATATATGAATGTTAATGTTTTAATCAAAATATGTCAAAAAGACTCAGATATACAATGCCGGGTTTTTTAAAAATAAAAATATTTATGAATGTTTGAATGGTATTTGTTCATATTTTTTTAAACTCTATGATAAAATCTAAAACAGTCACTTAGAAAATATAATGTCGGAGAAAATATATTTTAAAAGAAAATTGAAATGAAATACCCAAAGAAATATTGCGATTTTTCAAATTTGAACAAGCCCGATCGAAATTACACGAAAAAGAAGGGTCATAGAGAGATTGTATAGAAAACTGCACTTCCCTTGATGTAAAATGGTTTTTACACTTCATGATTTATAAAGGAAAGAAAATTCTTGCACTGAAATGCTC
The DNA here is from genome assembly GCA_903981925.1 of Ostrea lurida. NCBI lineage: Eukaryota > Metazoa > Mollusca > Bivalvia > Ostreida > Ostreidae > Ostrea > Ostrea lurida. The sequence continues at coordinate 12,100 of CAJDSM010022863.1, forward strand.
ATACCATTTACACAGTGATATGATATTTCAGTAATTTTTATCAAATTTTGATCGGGATCGTACTTTTTTCTCTCGCCGTGCTCAAATCTGAAATATTCGGTATATCTGGAAATTAAGCACATTTTTTATTTCAATTTCTTTTAAAATATACTTGTCTAAGATGTCTTTCTATTTAAATAACCTGTTTTTTGAACCGATTTTATCCATAGATTAAAAAAATATCCAACAGTAAGCATTTCAATCTTCGTAATAGTTTTTTTAGCTCTAAAAAATACATAACTTCTAAATCGGATGCTTTTTAGGTTTTTATTAGATGACTTCATATCATAACACCAATCTACGAAGCGAGGCTTTGGATACTAAGAATCTTCTTGTTTGTCAACAAAACACATTTTTCATCATTCTGGAACAAATCACAAAAAAATTTATAAAATTGAGACTTATATATACTTTTTCGAAGGTAAAACCATGCTTCTTGAAAGGTCCTTAAACGAAATCTGAAATAAAATTTTGATGTATTGAGCCTCCTTAATACAATGCACTTTTCTCATCAGATGAGGTATAAGGGTATACAATAGATAAAAACCCAACTCCCTCTTCCAATGGGGAGTGCATGAATGTTGGTGTTGCAGTTCTGGGATATAAACCACTACACGAAGGCATATCCAATCCTACAAATATTAGATAATGCGAATTGCGAATAAAGAGTTGTGTTTTGTTTCATAAGCCAATACATTTTTGGTCATAAAGTCGTCCCACTAAACCCGTGTACTCGTCCACTGACCTGTCATTTATCACTGAATCAACGATTTGTTGATGTTTGAAAATTCCGAGCTTTTATTCGTCCTTGAATACATAAGCGACATGCACAGGAAAGGTCAGTTGGCACTAAGGGTAAACCTCCTACTCTACACCTTGGTAAGTTTTAATTTTCATAACATTCAACCAATAGTTATTTTTTGAAATTACAACAAATCAGTGTGCATAAAAATGTATCTAAGGTTTGTCTTTGCGAGTGTTGATATAATAACAATCATGAATCAAGATATAAAATTCGGTGAACTTGGAATCTTCTGACACATGGCCAGTGGTTGATATCAATTGCAGATATTGACACGTGTAACAAAATAAACCTATAATCGGGTTTGTGGGGTCATGGTATTCCTGGGAATTTCACATTTTATGTTTGACAACGCTGTAATCCGTCAAGGTTTTATCTGAAATCGTTCAAAGTTACAATGTAGGTAAAGTTCCCTTGTCACTGGGAAGATTCGTTTTTTCAGTTGCCAATTGTGACAGATTTGGACTTGATTTCTTTCTTTCGTTCTTATGAAATAAGTGATTCCGTGAACATAAATCGCTCCCTGAACTATGGAACTGCTTCGAACGCAACAAAGAAAACATCAAATCCAGTCTTTATGATCACTGATAGGCATTTGTCTTGATCATTAATTTTAAATAGTTAATGAAATACATTCACCAATCCACCCCCCCTCTGAGACTTGGGCGGTTGAAACTTAATACTACTTTTTTAAAAAACCTTACTCATGGCAAAGACCTTGGTTGATAAACCAACCCCGACCATAAAATTCAAACTTTGATTTTACAACTTTTGCACTCCCGCCAAAACGGACAATTGGTAAAGACCTTCCCCTATGGTCCCTTATTTAGATAAATATTCTTAAAAGGTGTAGCGTCGTGGAATCGAGTGGGCACATAACAGATAATGCCTTAGTAATAACACTGTAAGATAAATACCTGTTCGTCTTACCTAGTAGGCAACATTCGATTAAAAGTTTTGTTCAAGATTGGAAAGGGTTGGAAGAGGGAAATAATAGCTTACAAAATTCATAAAACACCCCCCTTTCTCAACTTTGGCCCATTACAGAATTATTCAACATCCTGCTACAGTCTTATTGACACTAAAAGGATGCTCGTGAGCCAAATTCTTGATGTCCCCTTAAATGTATCCGTTGGACCACTCTCTCGTGAACGATATGCATTTCATCTATAAGGTGCTCAGATGGTACCGCTTTTTCACAACAAGGATGTCATCTTTCATGTGGTAGTACTCTCTTAACTTTGTAGGCCTATCTCTGCTGGTGGAAGCGTATCTTGCTAAGAACGTACAATTCATGGTCTTTAAATTTATTTCACCCGTGTGCCCATAGCGTAACTCTATCCGGTATAGGATCGCCTATGTGCGCGTGGTAATCCGGATATGACCCCAAACAACCGCTAGAATAAATTACACTCTTCATATACCGGTAATCCATCGTAGTTCATTTTTATAACGCGAAATTCCACATAATCTCTCTAAGATTTCGACATTTCAAACAATTCTGAAAGTGAAGGGATTATTTGTAGTAGTGTATGGACAGTTTTAAGGGAAACTTAGTGAGGCTCGCTTTTCTAGCGATTTTGTAGAAGTTTCTATCTTGTCATCAGTTAGCCAAACAGCGAACGTGGTCAGCACCTAGGATGGAAACCACCACAAGATACAAATTGGTGGGCAGTAGTGTCCTTTGATGTTTGGTGGGAGACTTGCCTTCCAAATAAGAGTTTGCGGAGCAATTGGGATCCTTTGTGTTCATGCAGACGTGGTTTCTCTGGGGACCGATGGTGGTTGTCGTCGGAAACGGCGGACGTTGCCTAGGGAGAGAGGTAACTCAAAGCATCTAAAGGATAATCCATGCTAATGTGCTTCGGGACTCAAGCTTTCTAGCGAGGGAAAGTGTAGCAGACAGTATAAGAAACTTGGAGCAACACTATAGATGGATAAGCCACGACACAACACATTTACATTAGCATATTTATCAGGAGGCTTTATTATTCTTCACACATTTTATGTAAGTTTGCCTGGTTCTTCACTGATGAACAAAACCCGGAATTCATATCAGAATGGTTTCAACATTAGACGGGAGATAATCGGAAAAATTGGTACCGTAAAGGCAAAGTACACAAACAGTGATCAAAATCTTCGTAAGTCCCTTATAGAATACAAAAACAAGAGTTGGGCAAACAAGGACCTTAACAACCTAGAGGTGGGATCAGGGTGCCTAGAGAGTAAGCATTTCCTGTCGACTAGTCAACCCCGTGAGCCCATTGTCTTGATCAGGTAAGCGAAGTAATCCCATCAAATCCAGTAGATATATATAAAACGGGAATTATACACGTAAGATTTTAAACTACCTGTTTCCTTTCTGTTTCCCCGTGTTCTCAATAAAAATTAAATGAGTTCATGAGAAAATCGAGTGATGGTTTGGTCCTCGCACTTGATCGATTGTGTTATTAGTTAGTGTCCAACTTGGTAGACGTCACCCAATTTGCCGGTAAAGGGCTGCCAAAATATAGGCCATTGCCCCTTAAGTAGTCCATTCGAAAGGTTGAATCTTTATCGTGTCACACCTGCTGTGATAACCGGGCAATCGGTTTTTTGCGACATATAAGTCAACCAGTTCTCTGCTTTTTTCATCAATAGATATTAATGACATGTTCAAAGGGGGCTTATTTCACAATGACCTGGACATGAAGGAACACAATAATACCTGATAGTTTATAGTCTATAATAGAGATTCATATTAAAAACTTGTATCAAAAGCAATACACTTTGGAACTCTGAGGTAATATTTTGTATGGAAAAAGACAAAAGGATTTGAACCTCTTCTTTGGCTTGAAATGTAAATTTTGGTTTTCTGAAATCTGCCTAAATATCAATTCTGTTATTGCGGTCAAAACACAATACAGTACCGGGCTGGCCAGTCTAATTCAGTACTTTGAGTTCCTTAGCTAAAAACTGTAACTTCTTAAGGTCTAATCGAACTACAATTGAACAAGCAATGTTTTGCGTTCAATTTTTTTTTTTTAAAATCACATGTTTTCTTAAAACCGTCACACTTTCCGCAATAAGTTCTTGTCTTTAAAACCTAAACCTAATATCACATGATTTTCTAATGTATTTCCCTAGAATCTAAGTTGTGGACTTTTTGCAATCAGCTTCATTGTTGTTTATTTGTTTTTTTGTTGTTGTTCGTTTTTTTTTTTTTATTTTATTTTACTCTTTTTTTTATTTATTTTTTACCCATGACACTCCAAGTTTGGCCAAGAACCTGAGAGACGACTTCAAAGAAAATCTGTGACCAAAAAATATAATGAAATTTGGCTGCTTGATCTTTATATTTCAATAAATCAAATCAACCAATTTGTAGATTTGTAAGATTATAGCGCTTGTAATGATTCACGCCCCACCCCCCTGGCGACCCCCAAGTTCTGTTATGGGTCAAACTATCCTAACTTCCAAGCAAGAAATAGAATTACTCAAACAAATTTTATTTGTTTGCAGTTATTTTGACAAGTACAATATCTTGTGTTCGTAAAAAAAAATACCATGTAATTAAAAGACATGGTCCGTATGGGTGTGCAATAGCTGAGACTAAACAACGGAGAGTATGCTGTCAAAATTGGGCTCCATGTAAATATCCCGTATATACTTTACAGAGTGCTTTTACCATATGTATTCATACTACAACAATATAAAATATGCGGTATAAGTATCGGGATGATGCATGTAAAACAGGTCGCCTATTCATGATTGGAATGATATCATATATAGAGCGCCATTAAAACTCCCAGTACTTAAATCTAGGTTACAATGAGAGTACACAAGTACACACAGATTGACAACATCGTACGAAGTTTTTGCAAGGGTACAACACCGTTATGCCCTTAATACTAAGTATTAACTGAAAATATCAAATTTATAACAGTGTTTTTAAAACATGAGAATATTTATAAAATTCAAATTTGAGAAAGTCTTAAATTGTAGTTTGATGGTTACATGTACTAGTTCGGGGACAACAAATATACTCCAGTTTGATCCTCGAAAGATACCTAACCACTAACGAAATTTTCAAAAAGATTCGTGGCCTTTGACCAAGGCCATAGCAGTGCG
>CAJDSM010022865.1:0-33306 GCA_903981925.1 Ostrea lurida
TTACACTTAGAATTTACAGCTTATTTTGTGTGTTGATATTAACAAAGAAATACAAAACATCATTACATCAAATCAATACATACTCATATCATCTAACAATATAGATATAAAAAGGGTTAATACTCGTAAGGTGGATAAAATATAATGATGTTTTGGCATTTCAATACGGAAAAATAATATCCTATCAAAATTAAAGGTGGGTTCTGGGGTATACACAGGCATCGAATCTTCGAAAATGATGAGATGATGTTGGGAACTACAAATTAGGATGACATTTTAACCAAAGATTTGAACGTTTTAAATAAAATTCAAGGTCTTTGTGAATTAGATTTTTTAATTGAAATTGGTTTTATGCAAGGAAGTTAATGTGGGAGGAAATATTAGTACTAAAAACACTTTCTTCATTTGGGCTTTATAATCAGCAAATTATAATCATATATATTCTCAAACATTTCTTTTGTTACAAAATTGAGGTTTTATAATGTCTAAGCCCTTTCAAAATTTGGATAGGTTTATGCAGTAAATGCATATGTTTGGGCTATTGAAATAAATATTAAATCAGTAACGGAGCTAAATTCCTTAAGTAAAAATAAAGGGAGTGTGTGTGTGTCAAATTTTGAACATGTGGACAATTCTGACACAATGCTATGGACATAGACTTCCATATTGACCCTACAGTGTAAACACCACACTTGATTTAGCCATCCAATGTACCTGACGAATTCATGGCACTCACAAATGGTAATTAAGAATTACTCAATAAGTTTAATAACAATAGGAGATTTCGTATTGATTCTTTGATGAAGATTCACACAAAAGCATGCTACGACAATGTTTAAAAGCTATCAACTCTAAACCCTCGAACAAAGAAACAGCTCAAATTTTTTAAACAAGTAATTTGTTCATCGATGTAGATCAAAATTCTGCATTTTTGTATTGATATTTCTTACTTTCGAGGTTAATGATCAAATGCACGTGTATTTAAAAAAAAAATAAAAATTTAAAAAGAGCATTCTATGAAATATACAGCAATTATCTAAATTTCATTACAATGTACTTCCTAAAAACTATACTATAAACAATTAATTTTTACAATCAATTATATTACAATATCTTGTAAATGAACATAACAGGTACTTACACGTGGAAACTACAGCGGCGTGTTGATATCTGTTATAGCGGAGTTCGTCTGGACTTTATAAGCAGAAACACACCGTCATGGATCGATTAGAGAGGGATTTTCTGATTGGTTGTTGTTCGCCTTTGTTAACATGTGGGGCTGACGTTTTGCACTTACAATGTATAAGATGCACAGACTAACAACCTTACACACATTTGATTTGTTTTCATCTATTACCATACGTGTATGTGAGGAGATTAGGGAGAAAATCCCAACACAAATTATATATTCTTTGTTAAATATTAGACGTTTTTCTCACGAACCATATGAAAGTTTGTTTTATTTCTGTATGGATCATTCAAAGATATGCTCATCTGTAGGAAAAGCAATCGATATTCTGCTGATTCTTTTCTTCTAAGATTATAAAAAGAAATGGAGAAAAAACTAACCTGTTCACACGTGAGCGTCAACTTAGTAGACTGAAATAGTGAGCTGTGGAAAATAATTATCGTGACTAGATCACACAATAATATATTTTTCGAAGAGGAAGCCTACATGTTATTGTCTATGAGGGCTAATACGTAGCATGTGTAGCTGTTGTGCAATACAGTGTTATCAAGGTGTACTAAAACAAATGGTGTATTCACCAGTAATGAATTAACTAGGAACTACTGAAATATCGTGATGGAACACAATTGATGGATATTTTGCAAATTCTACGTGTCGTATAATGACCTTGTTTGCGATTACAAATTATCACTGAGTCATATGTTGTCTGATTTGTCTCATACCTTTGTTAGACTGTCTATTTTCGTACTAGATTTGATGACGGGTAATCCGTTTACCTTGTTTTCGACTAAGGACCCACGGCGGGTGTGAACGGTCAGCAGAGGATGCTTTACTCCTCCATGGGACCTGATCACTGCTTGCTGTCTGTCGGGAGGTCGCTGTTGCCCTACACTCAGTTTGTTCACTAGTAATTTTTTAATGGGATCGATGATTACGTGTTAATCACATTAGTTTACTGTCGCAATTTACATACAATAGGAATGGGGTATTTTCACCTCGTCTGTGCGTATGTTTTTCGTTGTATTATAACCATTATAAACCCGATTTGGGCATTTCCGCCTTATCACATCGTATTCTCCATCTCCGGTGCACTTGTACAAAATGGTACATAATAAGTGGCGAGCATAACTCACTTGGACACAGTTTATCAAAAAACATCGAAATGATTATTTTTTTTGAAGGATAAGGATGATAAGCTGCGTTCAATAAGGTGGAAAATATGGTTTTCGATGCAAAAATATGATTTTCAAAAATTTTTTTAGTAAATCAGATTATAGGAATGATATGTATAAGTAATACGCATGTCAAAAAAGTGGAAAAATGGGATTTTCGATGGTCAATATTTTCAATGGTTTTCAAAAATTATCTTTCAGTAATATGAATAAAGTCCTTGGTGGATTTGAAACTGCAGTCTTTACTCTAAACCATAATGATATACATCATGTACAACAGATGTTGATAAGCAATCGGTTCGCCAAGACAATTACAATCCCTTTCTACGAAAATGTTACTGTTCACAACAAACACTGTAATGATAGTTTGTTTTTTTAAAAAAAAGAGAGATTTCACCTAACATCGAAGCAAACCCAATCTCTGCTCCATCCTATGGTACAGCCTGGGGTGATTCTGAAATATTTGATTTTAATTTTTTCAAATCTCATTTGCAAAAGACATCAAAAAGCACTTTTGTCTATTGCAGTATTAATGGTATATTTCAATGGAGTATATCTCATGAAGTTGCCAGGACGCAGAAGCGTCGACGTTCGATCGTCATGCACTTTCCAAATGACATTTATTTCACTGTTCATATTGAGGATAATCCCAAGTTCGATTCAAATAGACGCGACTACCATACGCGTCATCTTATTTTTTTAAATTCTCAGAGCCGTTCTTGAGAAATCTCATATCATTTAACAATTCTTGCACAGGCATTCATGCTGCGAGTGGAATAATTGGAGAAATGATATGTAGTCTAAAACTCTCTCTTTGTTCTTATATTATACTTATTATTTTTTTATTGAATTTGTAAACACACTTTTGTATGTGAAAATTCAAGTAAAAAGAGTTTGGAAAAATCCGGTTCCTACAATCATTTGGGAATATTTAATCATGCTGTATCTAGTTCTGACGGAAGATCAGCTTTGATCATAGTATTGTTTATTTCGTCGCACAATTGACAAATTTCTTGATTGCGCGGCAAATTAACTCCATTATATTTACAATTCACGTGAATCTTTTCTCCTATTTTCCTTTGAAATTGACAGGGCATGTTTATATCCAACATAATGCATGTTTGATTGTCAACTAGGTTGGATCCGGTTTTGTAGTGTCCCTTTCGCATGGTCAATTAATATTGGAGCGATTCCAAGGTCAAATAGGTTGAATGGCTGTTTCGTTTAAAGTAATGAATAAATCAAACATTATGCTATTTTAGTACTTAAATCTAGTTTATAGTGCTTAGAAAATGACGAAAAATATAAATATAACAGTAAATGCTTTCTTTGGCTGGCTTTTATTTGGATGATGACGAAACTAGATGTGCAGAAAAAAAAATTTCATAACCCGGCTAATTTTCTTTCTGCAATGCTAAATATAGATGACTGCTTTAATTAAACGTGCTTGGGAGTCAACTCATCCATATTTGGACATTGGAATAAGGTGCAAATTTGAAATTTTCAATATTATGATTATAATTGTTGCAAAGCAATTCATGCAAGGTTCTTGTTTTGTCCCAAGTGGATGTTTTATAGAAGAAAACTATTCTAGATAACCTAGGTTTCAGTAATAGTCTGGATATTGAATGAGATGACCATAAATTTTGATTGTTATTAAAATACAATTAAGCAACGAATTTTGTGATCAGTTTGAACAAATTGGCATAGTATATGTATCAATTTTAACAAGGGTTTTCATAGTGTAATATTGTTTGACTGGTGAAAAATACCTCGATATTGCTTGATCTTCAGAAAGAATAGCCATGTGTAGACTTTGTATATTGTAATAATAGATTACTTATTGAAGTGGTTAGATGGTATGGCAGAAAATCACAAAGAAAATGTACTTTAAGTAATGTAAATGAAACTTTGGTCGAATGAATACCATCTACTATTTAAAATTAGTAGATTTTATTGATTAGGAATCAAATCGCCATTAGGGGTAAAACAGGTCATCTACCCACGTAGCAATGTTAATCAATAGTTCAATCGTTATTTTAGATCTAATTGTCAATAAATACAATTAAGTAAATTTTATTGAAGTTATTCATCAAACGGATCCGCCTTCAATAATGACTTTGTATAATAGTATTGCTTCAGTTTAGTACATAATTTATCAATATTGATACTATGGTGTATGTCGTTCTAAATACATTTGTACGCAATTGGTAAAAAAGAAATAAAGATTAAATATAAAATTAGAAAAGTAGGTTTTCACAATGAAATCATCAAATATACAGTACGTCCATATCTTGCGGTCTAGAAGGCATACAGTCCACTGGAACATTACAATAACATTTAAGGGCATACTACGATCCTGAGCAAAAAATCAAATATTTAATATTTCCGATATCTTTAGTGTTTTACGGGACTGCTCATCGCACTGATAGAGTATATTTAAAATACGTAGCAAAAATAAAAACTATGAACGCCATTGAAAATTGTATTAAAGTGGCGCACTTGCATCATAAATCATAAATAGAAAAACATAAAAAGAAGTTCAAATGTAATTTCATTAATGTTTACATACATGTATAATGACTATGGTCAGAAAACTTATACATGTTAAAGCACAAATATTTTCATAACACAAGTTAATTATGAACACTCTAACAGTTAGCATACACACTTATGTTTAACATGATTTCATGGCAATCTATGTAAATACAGGCTCTAAGCACTGTTTAATGATGAAATATTATACGATTAAACCATTATTGACTCTCTAGAGAAATTTATCTGTTAATACGGAAAATTTTTAATACAAATAATAAAAAAGTTAAAAAATAACAAATTGAAAAAATAACAGTAAAAAACAAGACAAGCAATTTACATCTATTTGTTTTAAACATGGTATATATTATGAAAGAATCTTTATGTAACAATACAAGGCCAAGCCTTGTTTACATCGTGAAGATTTATTATAGGATTAACATTCTTTTTGAAGAATTTCATCGATGTGTAAACTCTGGACATTTACTCACAAACTGAATAAAAGTGCGAGCACTTTTATGTTAAGTTGTGAGTAAATGTCCAGAGTTTACCATCGATAAATTCTTCAAAAGATGTTTAATCTTATATTCCAATTTGTTCACTGTACGACTATTCTAAAAATTTGAATAGTTCCCGTGCGTTACGTTGTTTGTTTTCATGGCCGTATTGTGACGTCACGTTTCCGGATTTATTGATGTGTAAATTCTCGTTTCGATTTAATATCATCCAATCAAAACCATCCATATTAAAGGACATTGAATTATAAGTGATATATCTCACTTATAATCAACAAATGACGTTCAAAATTTTATCTGACAATTAGAAATATCACTAAGTGGGCATTGTAAACATCAAAATGAAATCTAAAATCTAAACATTTTTAGCTCAAGTAGTGTCCATGCCCTTTCAATAGCCAGTTGCTGTTCCTTCGCACAAAAGCTCGACATTAGGAAAAAACTCAAGGGTCTTTCAGATCAGAAATCTATTTAACATTAGACCATGTATTAGTAAAAATTATGTGGTATTTTTCATTTACAGTTAATGACGTCTATATACATTAATTAAACTGGGGTGTAAAAGCTACCGAATTTAGAACAAAATGAATATTATGAATGATTCACTATAAAGAAATTAAAAAAGATAGTATAAAAAGAAACGGACTCCTGGAAAACCAGAGGTGGCATCAAGGGTCTAGAAGGACAAAGCATCCTTGTTGACCAGTCACGCTCGCTTTTATATATATTGCATACAGCTGATGTACAATGTATTCCGAGTTGACCAAATTAGCTGTAGAAAGGAAAAATTAGGTTATCGTAAAATCATCTGTTGTGTTCCAATATAATCTACTTATGTGATCACCGCTTTGGAATGAAACCGCAAACATATTACAGCAGGTGTGGACGATAAAAATCCCTCCATGCTCAAAGGCCATAAGCGCGTCCAAACTCACTTTTATTTTTGAAACAGTGAAATGTGCAATCTAAATCAAGCGAAGTAGCACGCTGTTGTGGATGGCGTGATGCTAACGTCTCTAAATACCTTTTCATGAAATCTGTTGGCTCTTAGCATCAATATCATGACTGTATCTTTTTATTTTCTTAGGGATATCTTAAGACACGTGATTGGTTGATTATTTGTTGTTTTTCGTTCCGTCGAGAATATTTCACTCATATTGAGACGTCATCATTGCCGGTGAAGGGCTGGCAAATTTTAGATAATGCTTAGTTAGCTTAGTGAGGGTTCTTTTGCGTGCCAACACATGCTGCGACACTGGACCTTTGTTTTTAAGGTCATATCCGAAAGACCCGTGATTCTCACTTCTAAATGCCGAGCTCTTGACGAAAGACCCATTCACTACCTATTTTAACGTCTTAGGTTTGACGCGGCCGGGTACCGAGCACGTGGCTCGAACGCACGACCTCCGATCACGAGGCGAGAGCTCTACACTGAGCCACCGCGACTTATGAAAGTTTCGTGAACATGCCTGCTGGTTATGAACTAGCATTGGCATTAGACCATACATCCAACAAAGGAGCGAAAACGTTGTACAAGTTGCGATATATCGACCCCTCCCTTGTTACTATGAAAGGTTTAAATGGGCATGGACACGTGTTCAAATTTTTAATGTTTACAATGCTCCATTAGGGTATTTTCTAATGGTCAGCAAAAATTGAACGTCATTTGTTGAGTTACAAGTGAGATACAGACTTACAATTCTTCACTATGTAAACAAGGCTCAAGCCTTGTTTTTGTTTACATAAAGATTGCTTCACAGAAAATACCATGTTTAAAACAAAATGAGATGTGAGAATCACTAGCAGCTGTTTAATTGTGTTCAGAATGAACTTGTAATATGAAAATTTGCTTTAAACGGAACGTATACTAGCATGTCCAATGTAGGTAAACAAAACAATATTTACATAGTGATAAATTGTAAGTGCTATATCTCACTTGTAATCAACAAATGACGTTCAAATTTTTGCTGACCATTAGAATACCCTTAGTGAGCATTGTAAACATTAAAAATGGAAATCTAAATTTGAACATGTTTAGCTCAGAATGTGTCCATGCCCCTTTAATAGGTGCCGAGATAATTGGTGCTACGTCTGTAATTGCTACGTCTGTAATGCTTTCGAGACGGTTTTTCAAAGTAACCTTCTCCTGCAATTAGGTTAGTAAAGTGTGTCAATCGTGTACCCGCGAAAAAAAGTTAAAAGTTATTGCATATTGAAATTGTGCAACTTACAGAAAGTCACAGTGAGAAATATTCCAATTGCTACCCCGAGGGGGTGTCTGACAAAGCACGTGTACTCAACACGTGTTGGTTACGATCACGATTTCATATTAATCTTATTTTGCTGTTTCATGATAATTTGATGAGTTACGGGTTGTAAGCATCAAATTTACTAAAATTTTACGCGTTTGAATTGGTAAACAACGCGAAAAGAATCTACACATCGGCTATTTATGGATTTGAATGAAGTTTATGAATGAAAATCCTGATTCGGTAAAAGTATGGAAGCCATTTAATTTTCGAAGTACGGAAACCTATTTCAGTCATTGTTTGCAATCAAACAAACGAGCTTATTCTCATAATACAACGTGTGTAGAGACACAATGCAAAGGATATACTGTAATTCCGTCATTATTCGTTGAACACCAATTTTTGTGGATTTCGTTGAAGACCTCAACCACGAATTCAAATGTTCATCGAAGTTTGGTGCTTCTGATATTTACCCGTCATTGTCCACGATCGTGAGCGATCAATACATGTAATAAGGAAACCTTTTCTGGTGAACATAACTAATTGAGGCATTAAACGGTACATGCATTAATTAGAGGTATATTTCCGATATATGTTTAAAAAATATTGTTAATAATTCATTAAAGGAGAAAAATAGTGTGTGTAACACAACTTTGGACTGCTACCGGTACCTCACGGACGCCATCTTGATTCCGTACTTGCTTTTATTTGAAATACAATTTCCTTATCGTCATGTTCAAGTTACTGTAACAGAAATAATATGTATTAATTTGATTTTCAATTTAGAAATAACTTTAAATCGGACTCAGATTTCACAAACAGATTTTGAATTGAAATATAAATGTACGAGACGTTCCGATTAATTAACTCAATGTGTTGTATTTTTATGGTGGGCATCCACGAATTTACGTATCCACAAAACTGACCTTTGCCTAATCTACGAAAATTGAAGCTCACGAATATTGATGAAACTAATATTAAAGTACATGTATTTACATACAGTTAACATGGATTAACGATTCTTTGAATATTTTGAAGGAATAATAAAGATGAAAAAGGTAATTTAGAGCGTCAAGTGAACTCAACTGAAGACACGAGGAGCGGAGTAAATTCACATCCGGGAATCGAGAGACATTTGCTTATTTGAAGTCGAAAACGGTATTGTTGAACAAAACATCGGTTATAAATTCAGAAGATTTGACAGAATTAATGGAGGATGGATTAATTTCATGTTAAGCTCTTGGTAAAGTTTTAAGAATAACAAGTATTGGAAAGGGAAAAAATATACAGTCTATTTCTTTGTCTGACCTCGTGGGTGTAGCAACAAAATTCGACGAACGCAGGTAGGCTGCTTTATTTGACTGCCAACTTTATAACGACCATAGAATTTGTGAAATACTGTCTTTAAACATGAATGTTGAAACCCCTGCAACAACACCTTGTTTGTAAGTAGCCTGCCTCGATTCAAAAACTGATCATACACAGAGCAAGCTCTTGCATATCGAATCGGAAGTTGAGAGACATACACACCATATGCAGGTGATGATGCAATATTGCTACATAAGTATGGGAAGTTGACGATGGAGAAGCTGATATCGTCCCGTTTGTCATAAAGTTGAGGTGTTAGTTGGGCGTTAGTGTCTATGTTTAGTAAGATATCCAAGTACGAAACAGACATGGAAGACTCTGTGGTGTCATTTATTTCTAGTTCGCTAGGATGTAAAGGCAAAGATAACGAACAGTGATCAATCTCGTAAGTCCTAAATAGAATACAAAAACAAGAGTAGTTCGCTAGGATATATTGAATCGACATATGAATGAAAATCATTATCAATGGATAAAACGTCGTCAATAACACTATCACATTTCATCACACGTAAAGAGAAGTCTATAGACCTTGATTAAATATGTTGTTTACATTGTGTGATAAGTCTGTTGCATGCCCCCTGAAACTCGAGATTCCATTTTCACACTCGCTAAGACGTGTAAAAATTGGAACGTGTTCAGTATTGTAAAAAAAGAGAAAACGGATTACTTTGAAATGGGCGCGTTCAGTGCCATCGTGTAGATATGTGAATACTGGTCTGTTCATTATTCACCCAGAAATGTTTAATCTAGCCTTCCTGGTATCGAGTGAGTAAGACAAATAAAGCTCTCCTTGATTATTTGTAGTAATAGGATCTTCTGGAAGCAAGAGGATTGCTGTTTCAAATTAAGGCTGGACTCTCAAAGGGATGTTCTGGTGTTTGTTTATGTACCGTATATAGCAAGAGAAAATGCAGTTTGTATAAGAATGAAATAAAGGTATTCAAATGGTCAACAAGGTATCAAATAAAATCTTTAAAAAACCAAATGAATAATTTAGGATTTTTCAAAGTTATATATAAGAAAATAAATATCAAATTACTTTTTACAAATATCTTAATTATCATGTGTGGAACCCGAATTCTTCATTTTTATATTTAATAAATAACATATTTCTTTCTCATTCAAATTAATTGTCTTATGAATCATCAATCAAGAAAAGTTAACCAAAACAGGACAATACATGAACTAGAATCCGGGATTACAGGCTGTTCCAATTCTTAAATCGGATCAGTAACCCCCATGCTCATCTGAATCGGAACCTGGTTTCAGAGGAAGAAAAATCCTCGAGCAGATACGACAAAATATTGAATTCGTACAAAAATTCATGTACTACAGCAGTTTATTGAAAGCGTCAAACGTACTCAACGCAACGCCAGTATATCTACTAGTTGTGGCCTTTAACTACACATTTAGATATGTCGACGTTTTATCTATTAATAATAATCATCAGTTTCATTCATATGTCGATTCAATATATCCCAGTGAACTAGAAATAAAAGACGCCCGGGTCCTCCACATCTTTTCGTACTTAAGATGTTATTGAACACAGACATTAGCAACAAACTAGCAAGTGAACTAATAATGTATTGTATTGTATTGTTTATTACCCAAGAACTATACAGTTCATAGGTTAACGTTTTTACATAGTATAAATAAACAGACATATAAACATAGTTATTCGTAACATAAATAACACACAATGTAATGTAGGTAAGGTAATGGACATGATTCATATTGCTGTTTCTTTACATAATAGCATTATAGCTTGTACTAGTATAGTGAATATAAAACATAATATGTTGTAAATTTGAGGATACCTCAGCTTTTATAACGCATTTCTGTTCTTATACTTGAATATTTATATAATATATTTCCCTAATCTTACATAATTCTTGAAACATTTTCTGTTGATAACAACCGTTTTCTCTTCATAATTCGTGTGGGCTCTTTGCGTTGCGAGACAGCCTCCGGAGGATACTGCTCGTTTATGTAGAAATTCGTATCACGAAGATTTTTTGACATTCCCCTCATGAGCTGCCTTTGTTGATACTCATTAAACTTAGCTACAATAACTCTCGGTGTTCGGGATCCCGCAATTCGATGTACACGGTCGAACTTGATACTGTTAACCTGTGTCTGTAAGCCAAGCAGAACGATTTCAGCTTCTCCATCGTCAACTTCCCATATTTATGTAGCAACATTGCATTATCATCTTCATTACGGTGTTTATGTATCTCTGCTGATTCGATACGCATACGCTTGTTCTGCGTACGATACAGGTTTCAACAGTCTCGTTTGAAGTCGCATTTCGCAAATTCTGTGATCGTTATACCGATCTAGTAATTACCATTGAGTCAAATGCTTTAGGAATTGTTTCATACCAATTGTTAGATCCTTCTTTACACACTGACTTTGACTACGGATTACTCCGTTTACCTGATCAAGATAGGGGGCTCACGGTGTGACCGGTCGAAAGGGGATGCTTACTCCTCCTAAGCACCTGATCCCACCTCTGATGAGTCCATGGGCTCACGGCGGGTGTGACCGGTCGACAGGGGATGCTTACTCCTCCTAAGCACCTGATCACACCTCTGATATATCCATGGGCCCATGTTTGCCCATTTCTTAATTTGTATTCCATTTAGGATTAATGAGATCCCGGGGGGGATGAGATCGATCAATTTGTTTTGTCTTCACCTGTTACATTTCAAATGGTTATGCCTTCGATAAAATTTTTATCTATTGTAGTGGTATCGGTTTCTTCATCAATGCGATGCGTAATTATGTGTATATGAATCGTGATAAGTATTATTCCACTTTTTCAGCGGTTGGGAATTTCAACAGAAATACAAGCAAAATGTGAATATAAAAAATAAATTTCATTTTTGAAATACATGCAGATATGAACTGTTAACACTTCAAGCCAGTACTAAGTGTTTACGCGCTTCTCGAACTAAAATGGCGTAATGCGTCGCGGTTCCCACCGTCTTTCTACGCCGCTTCCACGTGTTTTTGTACATGTATGTCAACAGTTAACCTGACCACACAAAACCATGTTCATAACAATGCAAATGTCATCGGTGTCTGTGAATTAAGTCAATTCATCTTTTTTTTTTCCATGTACTACAAATTTTATTATTTTATCAGAGATTGGTGTTTAGCCAGTCTCTGGATTTGATTGCTACGGTCATGACCCGGTGTTATTCGTCCAGAAGCTTTCCAATTCAGCCTCTGACAGAAAACAAACACACGAGCACTTACATCAGAACCTCTGGACCGTTGTGGTGGTCGGTTCAAGTAGAAAAATTATAAATTGAATACTAAGGATTGATGACTGTCAATAGGTTTTTTAAGGGCTTCCTCTGGCGAATTTCTTATTCACGGAACCCTTTGCGTCTGCGATTCACAATGGTATGGTATTAAACAGGATAAAAATAAAACGATTCGGTGATTGTCCAAAGTAATAGGATGTTCTAGAAGTATCAGGGTTACTGATCTGAATGTAGAACCTATATCAGCTGGAAATACTCTTACAGCGGGTCTATTTATAGAAACAGGATTGCTGTCCTACTAATTCTTGGGGGGAAAAGAATATTATTGAAGGTTGTTGACATCATCCCCTCTATCATTAGTACAGGTCTTTGCGGCCACATCTAAGAAAACACAAAACAAATAAAGAAAAGATCTTTCATTATCTTTTCTTGAGAATGAAAAGCAATTTCATGTCTGTCAGTTCTACATCAGAACATAAAAAAACACAATATGTTTCATAAGTGCAAATGAAAAACAATTTGCTAATGACAGTCTGCATCATGATCAATGCGATTGACAATGCTTTTTTGTGGTTTTTGTCCTCTTGATTCTATGAACATTTTATCAATTATTTTAATTCTCATCATCTAAACTGTTGCGAATTTTTATACTGTACTAATTACAGTGTGTACTGCTGGTACTGTAGATAAGTGATCTTCCTCGCTAATTAGGCTCACCTCTGTCTGCACTATCTGTTGTGTATAAAATTAACATGTGTATCTACTTTCTGGTAGAGAGGCATGGACAAGGGACTAACTATCAAGTAGAAATCACAAAACAGTCAAACCTCGTTATGTCGAACTCAATGGGACTGAGAAAAAAAGAGAGATATCCAAGGATTCGAGGGTAAAATACTTGAAGAATTAGTGGTTGAGACTTCAGATCTATTCGACATAACCATGGTATTCGATATATCAATGTTCGAGATACCGAGGTTTGAGTGTACATTATTTTCAACGCAAAATTTCCCCCCATCAATCGTACTTTGGTTTGAACATAGTCTATTGTAATTGAATTTATAAAGAATATTTCTGGCTTCTTAATACCTAAATGTAGGACATATACATGTAAAGGACCATCAATGATGTTATAGCGGAATAAATCTTTTTTTCACGTTCAATGTAAAGAAGGGGTATATTTTTCCCTTTAAAAAAATATCTATAAAAATCTCCATAGATTCAGTTCGTTTGAAAGAGAGTGAATAAAGTTGGTACAAATGAATGAATTTACGCTTTGGTACATTGTAATTTAGACTAAGTGTGTTTTGTGTGTTGTGATTTTACCAGGAAAAATGTTTTCAGATAGTTTTGAGCACAGGCAATTATATCGCTTGGGGCCTAACTACTATATATACTCATATAGTAGTAATTAGGCTCCAAGGGATATAATTGTCTACGGTTTTGAGTCAAATTCTGGTCCACTTTATAACTGTTTTCAATCACTTTGTTTTTCGCCTCACGTGAAGCGCTTCCCTTTGCAATGTAACAAATAAAGAGACTCTCTCGATGCTAGTAATGTTAACATCCTTTAGCTATTCTTGCTGCACTTGTAAGTTGATTTTTTTTCTACGAGTTGATTTATACATCCTCCCTATATTCACGAGACGTATTCTAATTGTGATCTTGGGAAATGTACATTCGCGATAATGTGTTTACGATTAAGTTTGAATTTATAATTTTTCACAATCCACAGATTTTGTTGGCATTAGCAATATAAAATGGCGAAGTAACAATGTATTAAACGTAATCATAGTCCCAAAAAAGACATACAAAATCGAGTGTAGGACAACACGGACCTTCGACAAAAGCGAAGGTAAGATCAGGTGCCATGGAGGAGTAAGCATACTCTGCTGACCGGTCACACCCATCGTGTGATGAATTTATATAATGTCGATTTTAGGAGAAAATAATGCATCCAACTGAAGAATAACTCATGTATGGTGTAAACTTGTGATAGGACCTGGGTTGGTCTCAATATTCCCGGAAAGTATATACAAGAAATATATACTCTGAACAAGAGGTACTGTGAACGATGCTCAATAAGAATACCCCTCGCTTACCCCAATCTGCTAAAGTGTGTTGTTAATCGTTCAAGAATTCTAAATGGATGCTATATTGCTACTTTAATGTTCAGCGAGCTTACCCTTTGACCTCGAATTCGATAGGGATTATCTTCATCCCATGGGTAGTCTAAACGTATGATATGGCGACTCTGGGTAGAAAGGATAATCATCTAGAGCCCGGAAACCATATAGCTCATTCGATGTCCAGTGCGCTTGACCTTTGGACCCCATGCCCAAATTCGATAAAGGGCATCTTCGTCACATGGGTAATATTTATGATATGATGACTCTAGGTAGAAAGAATAATGCTTTATAGCCCGAAAACCATATTGCTACCTCGATGTCCAGTGCGCTAGACCTTTGACCCTCAAATTCGATAGGGAACATCTTCATCCCATAAGTATGATATGGTGACTCTAAGTGGAAAAGATAACATTTTAGTGCCCGGAAACCATTGGGCATGTTCATGAAGGTGTCTTAGGACTGAGATGTATCTCAGACAAGTCTTACGACATATCCTAGTCTTAAGATAGTTTCTTGAAGCCGTCCTAACTTACGACACATCTTAAAAATTTTCTAACTTTAAGACATCCTAAAAGCTGTCTTAACGAATAAATATTAGAAGATGAGACCAATATCTACATCGTGAATGAATATTTTGGTATATTGACAATCTAATGGCATATTGACAAGCTCACTACCCGTATCGCTTCACAACATGAGCATCATCAATGGAATTCCCATACTGGCGGACTGTATAAATGCCCGTGACAGAGGACGAATTGTACGTCCCCATTACATTGCTCCCATCACATTCTCTTGCACAGTCTCCCTTACTCCTCTGTAAGGGAGAGAAAGGACCGACAACTCTGTGCAAGAGAATGGTCCCATCAATGATGGCGTTACCACAAGAATAAGACTAATCAACGGAAGATTTACCTGATGATTACATTCATTTGTTCAATTTATCACATAAAATTAAAACTGAACATGTATTTTTAAGAATACCACAATTGACATAATATCATATCAACGCACGGGATTGTAGATATGCGTGATTTACGCACGTGTGATTGTAGATATGCGTGATTTAGTCAGTTATCGATATTATTGTCTGCGGATGATATGCAAAAAATAAAACATAATACAGTGCTTGTGCATTTATTATGCAATTGATGGATAATTACTACAAGCATTTGGTTATTTTTTTTCCCAAAGTTTTATTCCTTTTATTTGCAAATTGCATTTTTAACAATATATAAATAACCTATTAATTTAGATGGGGGTGGGGGGGGTGGGTGGGGGGGGGGCTAACCATTTGAAACAAAAAACGTGAATGATTCCATGTTATTTGACAATACGACACGGACGTTTTCGATAGACCCCAAAACCTACTTTAAGATGTCACAACTTAAGATATATATCTCAGACAGCTTCGGTTTACATCCTTCAAAGATATGGCTCAGACTGGTCATAAAATATTTTATGAACATGTCCACTTATTAGTACTTCGATGTCCAGTGTGCTTGGCCTTTGACCTTTTGACCCAAATTCGGTATGAACTGTTCGCATTTACACGTTCATTTTTTTATTCCCAAGGTGCGAGTGTGGATTTTGTGAAATGATGAAGACCTGAACATAATGCGTATGTACATATGCCTGTACGTGATGTAGCACTCCGCTTCTACAGAACTATTTTCTCGCAGTTAATCCGGGCCTCTGATCAAAGTGCATGAATACTAGCGACTGGGTTTTGAGGGGAAAATCCTTCCACCAAATAAAATATTACCACATCCCCACACCTTCCTTCGCAAAATCGAAAATCCCGTAAATTAGAATTGTAAGGCCTAGGGCACTAGATGTGAATATTCGTTTTGGCGGTTTAGTTAAATGTACTTTTGCGGAAAATGAAAACGTTATTGTATGTGATCGATTTTTAGTTCAAAACGTGTCCATGCCCCTTTAAACTTTACACTAATGAAAACAAATCAGTTACGCGGTAACTGTATGTAATCCAAATTTCCTCATTATCATTTAATTTAAAGATTGAACACAAAAATGCTTAAAATGATCATATTATGCTCTTAAAAGGATTTTTACATATATATATATGTATATTTGGGCCAAATTTTGCCTCCCAAAAAGGGCGAAAATGCAAATGAATTCTATGAGATCTTTTCCCCCAAAATTTAAAATTCTTACGTGGCAACGAAAATATACCTACAAACAATTTCGCGCCATTATCCATTCTTTATATGTTTATACCTTGCAAACTTATTGGATTTTCTGTTCTATACTGTTTGTCATCATTTATGTCAGGGTGTCACGAAATAACGGGTATGTAAAACCACAGTTACCTGCAAATTGTACACACAATCAACGTACATTATAAATTAATGTTCACTAAGTTCAAGTGATACATCACATGATCAAAAAGTGCCTAAAGCAATGGTTAGCTTCGGTGTATTATGTTTCATATTATTTGGCCCTAAGCATTGTCATAATTTAGTATATAATTAATATATATATTAACTTCTAAAGCCATTGACAATTTTGTAAATTTATATTCATCATTATATAATGCCTAAAGAGGTGTACTTTGTATATATTTCATTTATGAGAAAGTCGTGAATTGCCCTAGGATGGTTGTGTTCATTTTTTTTCTTTATACGATCCTTGTAAAGAAAGATAAATATATGCCATGTGGAAATACTACACCAATACTTTCCTTCCAACATTGCTTCTGTACTCTGCTAAGAAAAGTTCATATAACTTGGTTCTCTTTTTCCACATCGGAATGCTATCACCGGTACTTTTATATCTAGCATTCAGTGTGATGATTCATTCGCTTACTATCTGCACGCTTCTGTGTCAATACATTGATAGCCATATTAATTAGCAAATTGCATGTTATAGTGCAAGTTATTAAACAATAAAAGTTACAGAGAATTTTATTTGTATCCTCCGAGGATCGAACTAGATCTACACAGGCAGTGCAAAGTGCAGCAGGGCAGCCATTAGCAGACGTATGGAGCCGCGTGAAAGCCGACTAAAACAGCCATGACGTAAGAACTTTCGTCAGACCGATTCTCAGTATGTGTGCTGTCGTCAGTGGTGAACACTTGATGCCATGTCTGGAATCTGAAGCATGTATCGCTAACCTCATTTCAAACGGCACAGTTTCCATACGACAGTTGCAGACATTGTTACACAACAGGCTTGCATATCGAATGACGATGACGTGAGTAGAGAAATTGAAAAGACTCGGGTCTATGAAACATCCTTAGCAAGGAATTTTATTTAATGAGTACTGAGTATTAAAGATGCAAATTATTTTATTTAATCAATATTCGATTGATTGATTGCATATTGTTTAATGTTCCGCTCGAGATTTTGTCACTAATGTGGAGACGTCAATAATGCCGGTGAAGGGCTGTAACGTATAGGCATAGCTATGCTCGGCACTCATGGCCTATGAGCAGGGAGGGATCTTTATCGTGCCACACCTGCTGTGACAAGGGGCCTCGGTTTTTCCGGTCTCATCCGAAAGACCGCTCCATTTAGTCGCCTCTCATGACAAGCAAGAACTTGGTACTGGGGTCCTTTTCTAATCCGAATCCCCATGGGTAAATCAACATTTGATACAATCATATATTAATTTATATAATTAACAATTTGCACTGTTATGAATAAAACACGTGCATAGAATGACACGTTTTCTCCAACCTTTCCAGGTCTATGGTTTCCGTAATTCCTTTTACATCAGGATATTTAAAAATAGGCGTTTTGTCTTTTTATATTAGAGGAAATATACTTCCTGAGATAGACTTTCATTTCCTAATAATAAGACAATGCGTGATGAAAAAAAAAACTACTGATCCAGCTGCCACGTGGCGTCTCCAGCTACAAGTCATGGAGTTGACCTTTTACTGCATACCTGGTCATTCGAGCTGAAAGGAATCAAAGATGTCCCGTGTAGGTAAAGCGTCAGATACAGACAGAGCCACCAAGATGTCTACATGCAGCCTGCTGTTCTCCCAAGATCAAAGTAATGAAAGAAATCGTTTTGACGAGCGACTTACTAATAATCGTGAAAAGGAGTCATTAGGCAAGGTGGACTTACATGTATAATGTCTCAAGGCCCTCTTTGATTTTGTTACATAGAAATATTGTAGGACGTTCAAAGTCGACCTTTCATGGTTCTTAAGTTCGCTCTGGTTCTGTTCAAGAACTGTCGATCACGCTATTGTGCTTCGATAATCCCTCCATCTTTTTTTTAATCATTAACAATGGTCGAATTGATTTCTAAACATGAAAAATTAGTCCACATCAGTGTGAGAAATATTCTTGTTACATTTCGAAGACCTTTTCCTCATCTATTTCCAAAAAAAGTCAAATTGTTATTCTTCAGTGTAAAAACATTTTACGAGAAGAAAAAGAACTTTGACCAAAGAATTATTCAATATCAGAATCGTCAATATAACTAGTATTTCATATACAACAAATCATTGGGTTTGAAATAGTTTAATTATACTTGTTACAAGCAATTTGATTGGCTGAATCAGCAATGAGCAACATGAGAGAATAAACTTAACTGAAACTGAACAAAGTGGACAAGTTACAATATAGAACAAAGTAGAAAATGCTAAACAAAGTGGTGTTCAGTGGAAACTATTGAATGAAGTGGACATTAACTGGGTAATTAAGGTAGATCCAGAGATGGCGAAGCGCACCGGATGCTCTTTATGACGTTCTAGAATGACGTCATAATGCATTTAAAGGTGTTTTTCTACTTTGTTGCTATGCAAGTTATTCATCACAACGTTAAATGCAATTTTCTACATTAGGAATGAAGCTAATTTTGACCTAGGTTATACGCTATTGTCTAACTTGGTGTAGTATACGCTAATAATCCACTTCGCGGATTATAAAGCGCAAACTGCACCAAGTTAGATTATATTGTATAACCTAGGCCAAAATTAGCTTCATTCCTTAAATAGACATACACTAGACATTTTTCGCATGCAGAACTGCAAATCCAACGTATGAAATACACGTGCGTATAAGGGATCGACAAATGGAAAATGTGTTTAATATATATTACACGAAAACATTTAGTAAAGTAAATAAGTTTGTTTCTAGGTGAATGCTGTTAGCAGATTACCTCGTTATTATTAATTACTCGCCTCGCCTACAGGTTCTAGTTCCTCAGACCTCTTCATGCATACAATCGGATACTACACCGTATGATACAATCCTTTTAATTGTTTTTGCCGTTTTGCTATTTAACTAAAACCATTTAATATTACAATACTGCCATGTGATATTGAAGCACGTGTTGGGTGATGACCACGGACACACGAACGACCCCAAGATCAAGAGACTGTGTCATGCTCGGATCAAGAGGGGGAGGGTCCGGACCCCCCCCCCCCCGGGATTGATAAGTTAATATCGCCGATAAATGAAAAATAAGTTATTTTTCATATTAGTGCACTTCACAGCTATCTTAAGGTTGAACCCCCCCCCCTGGAAAAAAATTCTGGATCCGCCCTGTGTGTATCATTTGATTTGAACGAAAGTTTGATTTGAACGTAAGGACAGTGTATACATTTGATGTAAACAGTCTTCACTTCTGCTAAAATGTGAAAAGAATTGTATTACCATCTGCGCTTTAACTTTGTGAGCTAAGTACAACATAAACAAACGATTTGAATAACGATATATCAAACACATCTTTACAATTCACTTGTATCCTATCTTATTCCTAACCCACCCATCCCGTCAAAAAGCATAAAAGAAAAACTGGTATATTATCAGGTCTGTTTTAGAGCAACATGTAGCATGTTTTGATATTTCACCCCAAGTGCAACACTACTGTTCCCTTTATTGTGTTTCCCCCGTATGGATGTGACCGTTACTTATACTTATAAGTTCTTGCAGCAAAGAAAAAAAAAGAGGTGGGATTCTTTGGAGCAATAGGAAGTCAAGCGTGTTATATGATTAAACCACGGAAAACCTTATTAAATCATAATCTTTTTTGCAATTACCACCTGTTGAATGTTGCCCGACGCGTTTCATTACCAATGTTTGAGTTGGGATTATTTGGGATTTTTTTTAAACCTCCCCCTTCCCCATTTATTTTGGAAAGCTTGTTATATTTTCTGTCCTCCTCCCCTCTCCCCTCTTAACAATAGGATGCTATGTCCCTGTGCTACACGTGCGTAGTTACAATTTACGATCTATATACGACTTCTGGGTTCAGGATTTTTTTTTTGGTTTCTACCCCCCTTTCCCCCTTATTTTGGAAAGCTTGTTATTTTGTCCCCCCCCCCTCCCCTTTCTCCCTTCTTTGTAGTAGGATGCTACGTTCTTGTGCTAAACGTGCGTAGTTACAATTTACACTCTAAATACGGCTTCAACAACAGTGCACCACTTGGTTCCATTTATAAGTTATGGTAATGAAAGCGAGTAATGTGTTTTATAATTGAATAAGATATCGACACTTCATTCGTGGCTACTACTTGTAAATAGTATCGTCACTCGCGCCGAACAACCATAACTGTCCTCTCGAGGGAAACGTTTGACTCGTCGTTTGCGTTTTTTGATGATAAATGTGGATATTTTGACTAAATATTAGCACGCCCGGAGCCGTTTAATCACCCTGGTTAAGGAGATAATCAAAGACAGAGTCTAAAGGGGACGCGTGATTGTGTTTATGCCTCTTCTCTAGAGGACCTGTGTGGTAATTATCCAGAGTCACAAAAACGCTGAACTCTCCGTGAACCAAGACAAAAGCATATAATTTAATACAAACAGCCATTCATTTTTTTTGACAAACAATAACGATATGATGTTTTTTATTCAGATGTCAGTATAATGACTGGTTTTTGTGTAAATATATCTCTCGCCACACCTTCGTCTAAAAACACTAGGATCTGAGAAACCGCGTGATTGGAAGGTTAACCATTTCTATTTCTCATATAAAATTATAACTATATGAATTACAGTGATTCGGTAAAGCACAGGTACATGTACCACTAGACATTAACCCGTGTATGCAGTAGTGGACATACCTGTGAGATGTAACTTTATCACACAATGTTCGTTGTTCCGGGATTCCATAACACGATCGTGAATAACGATATGAACTTTCGTAGCTGTGGTTCATAAGAATGCAAATTAGGTAGTGCAATCATCGGTCAATCTTGCGCTACATGCTAAAGAAAAAATTGCACATCAGCCTTTCAAAACATGCAAACCTTTGACGGTAAAAACACTATTTGTTGTCACGAGGTTAATTCCCAGGGAATTTGTGTCTTATTATGAAGTGGAAATAAGTGTAACAAGAATTCCAGTTCTTCGATTCGAACCGTTTGACACCGAACCTGACCGGTCACAATCGAATTGACGACGTCAAACAATAACAAAGCGAAAAATTCGGGTTGTGAAATAGAAAGTAAATCAAAATATGCCTTTAATGATCGTTGTGTGATAAATAGAATCTTAAACTCGTGCTTATGGCATATGAAATTTATGAAATTCGTTACCGGATTTAAATATTTCCCTCGCCAAGGCTCGGGAAATATTAAATCCGGTAACTCATTCCATAAATTCCATATGCCATAAGCACTCATTCAAGATCCTCTATATAATAGTGCATTTGGAAGTAAAAATCAAACATTATAAATTGAATAAAGGTAGAAAGTAGATATATTATATAAACATTGATTAAATTCTAATAGAAATAGGTCAAATTTCTTATTGAAACTTTGATATGATTTGGCCCGTTCTTTAATTTATCTAGAGATAACTTAATTCTTATTGTATCCTTATCTCTGATTGGTCAAATTCAAATTAGGGAAAACAGGTTATTTTTGTATAACCTGGTTTGGTATGGGGACACACCCCCTTGACAACCAGCTTCCGGAACTACTTTTTCTACATCACTTCACTGTGTTATGCCTTCCATGAAATAGAAAGACAATGTGTGCAATAAGATACTTCAGTTTAATACATGCACATATTGTTTTCTCGATGTCAAGCATGCAAATTGAAATGTAGAAAATATTAACACGCAAATCACTGTTGTAAAAAAACTCAACTTCTCTGTGTGATGTTCGGATAGACCTTGCATATTAAAACAAAGATATTTGTAAACATTGACCTTATCATTTTGAAATACATTACAGTTTCTTACTTGAATGGTTGGAGGGGGTGTTAGTTCTTGATAGCTTGATCGCCTCTCAAAACAAAAAAAAAAAAAAAAGAATTTAGCACGTTTTGCGTGCAAACGACCTCTGGCGGAAGTTTGTTGTTTTGGGTACGTCTAGCGTTGACACGAGGACAAATCAATGCATTTCCTTTTTTTTCTCAGTATCTGTCGATCTTTAAACAACAGCGAATTATGCATTGCATGTATATTCTACACATATTCTATATGATGAAGCTAGTAGCAAATTTAATCTTCAGTATCTACGTTTACAATTTAGAGAAATAAGCTCCGTGGAACTAAGATGGCCGCCGATGCTTCGTTGGGGTTGCTAAGTAAATCAAGTGATTTGTATTTTTATTTTTTATTTTCAATTTGATGGACATAAATTAGTATCTTCGTATTAAATTGTAAGGAATGACTTTGATTATGGGGCATATTATAAGAGCAGAATCAGGTTTGGGTCAGTTTGCGCTTTTTTATAATCCGCTACGCGTCATTCTTTAAATAATTTTAAAATAATACGAAATATCTGAGAAAATTGAGTTATAAGAAATATTTTTTTGAATTAGGTGCCATTGCAGAGCAGATATTTTTTTCTAAGTAGATGTAATTGAATATGTTGCAAAGTAAAAACACCAATCTTTGAGTTAACTCCACGTGTCTTGAAGAAATTAGAGATAGGTCAAATTATTGGACCGTAGGGCAGCAGGCTCTGGGGTTTGAGCCCGCATCCTCAAAAATGAAGAAAATAAATAGAGATCAATTTCATACATCCTATTTGGAATACAAATTAAGAGATATGCAAAAACGGACACCTGGATTTACCAAAGCTGGGATCAGGTGCCTAGGAGAAGTAAGCATCCCCTGTCGACCGGTCACATCTGCCGTAAACCCCATAACTTGATCAGGTGAACGGGTTAATCCGTAGTCAACATCAGTGTATAAAGAACGGCCTAACAACCGTTATGAAACACGTTAGACAGCATTTGACCCATTGGCAGGTTGTATTGGTAAACTAAATCGTTATAACGACCATTAGAATTTGCGAAACGTTACTGTTGTTGCCAGATACGCATAATTTATAGTGGCGATTTAGAAAATTTTCAAAAGGGGGAGGTATTGTGACCCAAGTTTGTACCATTTCCGCCCAATTAAGGTGGTTATCTTGAATATTATAAAAAAAAACCAAACAGCATGATTTTACTTCCGAGGTTAAAGGTTCCAATTATTATTAAATATAATTAATTATAATCAATTATAATTATGATCCAATATTTGGGTCTTTCAAGATTTTTAACAATCTGTTCTAAAACGCATTTCAAAGGGGGTATTTCTAATCGGTAGCAAAAATTTGAACTTCATTTGTTGAGTTACAAGTGAGGTACAGCACTTACAAATCTTTGTTATGTAAACAAGGCTTGTGTCATGTTTTTGTTTACATATATTGAAAATGCTAGTATACATTCCTTTTAAAGCGGATATTTTTTTTTCAAATCAAAAGTTCTATCTGAACACAATTATATAACTTCTAGTGTTTCTCACATCTCATTTTATTTTAAACATAGTATTTTCTGCGAAGCAATCTTTATGTAAACAAAAACAAGGCAAGAGCTTTGTTTACATAACAAAGAATTCTCTCTTGTAACTCAACAACTGAGTTCAAAACGTGTCCATGTCCCTTTAAGATGTTGATGTTGAATATCATAAAAAAAAAACATGAAACATCTGAGGTTAAAGGTCAAAGCTAGTATTGGGTTTACATAAGAAATGAATCTTATATTTTTTAGGGTGATGCAGGTATCACCGAATTTTAGACGGTAAAGCGAAGCAGCGCATTGATGAAAAGTTTTACCGTCTAACATCTCGGTGATAACCTGCATATCAACCGAAAAAATATAAGATTTATTTCTTATCATTTAGTTTTATATTACAACAACAAAACAATGTCCATTAAACTTTAATTGTTGTTCAGGTACGTGATCGAAAAATCATCTCAATTATGAAAAGGTGTTTTGACCAATGAGAATCGGCACTAGGTGATCACGTGAAATAAAATTAAATGATATAATATCACGTACCTGAACAACAATTAAAGTCTAATTAATAAAGGTTACTTCATCAAGCTCCGTTGTCACCAGTACATGGATTGGTCATTTTCTTGACGAAAAACACCGATCGGTGTTCTGATTGGCTGCGGCCGAAATGCTCACTCGTATTGATCATAGACGTAATGGCAAATAACAATTCAAATTTATGACAAACGGGACAATTTCAGCTTATCTATCGTCAACTTCTTATATTTATGTGCCAACATTCCATCATCACCTGCATGTTGTGTCTATGTCTCTCAACTTATTCGATGCACAAGAGCTTGTTCTGCGTATGATAGTTTTTGAATCGAGGCAGGCTACTTACAAACAAGTTGTCGCAGGGGTTTCAACTCTTAAGTTTAAAGTCTGCATTTCGCAAATTCTATGGTCGTTATAAAGATCTGGTTTGCCGTACAACCTGTCTGTGGGTAAAATGCTGTCTGAGATGTTCTATGGCAATTTTACGCCGTTCTATATACACTGATTTTGACAACGGATTGCTCTGTTTACCTGATCTAGACAATAGGCTAACGGCAATGTGACCGGTCGACAGTGGAAGCTTACTCCTCCTAGATACCTTACCCCCCCCCCCCTGGTGTAGCCAAGATCTGTGTTTGCCAAGCTCTTATTCTGTATTTTGTTCGGGACTTGTCAGATTGATCACTGTTCGTTATCTTCAGCTTGTCGTACATGCGCAAGTTGATTTACCTTATAACATTCGATTTAGTCTCGCATATTTTCTTTGTGGACCTCAGTTCATGCAACTTTTTTTCAGTGTGCTCTGTCAATGTAAGTGAATATGACATGTAAAATCGGATAACTATAAATTAATAGAATATCTGTATCAAAATAAAATGCGTCCGGTATTGAATAACGATTTGCACAAAACACTTTTTCTTACTATATTGTATTTCTTTTTGTTTTTCCTCACATAACGACGTGTGTAAATGAAAAACGTTCATACCAGGTTACTCCCTGAGCCCCTCATCATTCCAACTTGTACAGAATTCAATTGTTTCCAAGCAAATTTTGCAATGTCGAATGGAATTCTTTCGTGTGTAATTGAAAGGATCCGCTTTTAACGATACATAACTGAAATTCAAAATTTTTCCGGGCGCAGAACAATACTAATCTTTATCAAATCATTACCTCATTTGTTTCACTCGTTAAAGTCACATGGACTATTAGCTTTTCACCGGTGATCTAATTAAAGGGACGTCTAATTAACAGCTTCATCGATCTCGCGCTTATAGCGGTAAATCGAGGCATTTGATATCCTGATACGGATGTGCTTGATTTGAAAACAGGGTGGCGAATAGTGGTACACAGCTGGCAATATAAAGGGGTATATATAGAAGGAAAACGCCCCAGGAATACATTGCAATATATTGTGAATATGGCGATGAATTATGTGCCGAT
This sequence comes from Ostrea lurida, assembly GCA_903981925.1. Taxonomy (NCBI): domain Eukaryota; kingdom Metazoa; phylum Mollusca; class Bivalvia; order Ostreida; family Ostreidae; genus Ostrea; species Ostrea lurida. Next base: position 26,124 of record CAJDSM010022865.1, read on the forward strand.
TTTGATAGTTAACAGTATTATATATACTGACTATTATGATATTTAAATTTCATGGGGCTTTAGAATATTTCACTCATGGTGGTGGTAATTTGTTCCCACCTAATTACCGTCACGATAACAAAGCACTGGCTGCGGTGACCACTTGAGTTGGGGTACTGTCGACCGTCAACAAGGTTGTTTTTTTTGGTTTTGGCGCTCCTTTGGTGGCGGTTGCTAGGTTCCTTGAACCTGCATGTGGCGTGTTCGTCGCACCCCAATTCAACTGGAGGAGTGCCTATAAATATTGCAAACATGGGATATTGGCCCCTTAATCATTATGATATTGGCTGTCAACTTTGTTGTTTATTTTGGATTGATTGAATTGTTTTAAAGACAGGGGATATTGGACCCTTAACCATTATGGCTCAATCTTTGTTTGCTTTCACGATACTGATTTAAATGTGCTTTTGTATTGCTGTTACTCTGTGCGCTTGTGCACTTGCGAAACACCCTGTGCACAGTCCACTCGTTTACGGTCGTCATCGACCTCGAACACTGACTTTTATGTTTTACTTTGCATGTATTGGTGACATTTGTGCACTTGAGAATCAACCCAGTGCACAAATTAACCCATTTGTGGGTTGTCACTTGTTGCAGCCTTTGTATTATGGGGGCGGCTCTTTGGTAGCCCCCAAAAATATTACCGCAGCCAGTTGCACCAATAAATAATAAACTATATGCGTTTACCCAGTGGTTTGGGGTGTTTTTGTAACGGGTGTCAGTGTAAAACTGAATATTATGATATTCATTCATGAATGCGATTGGGCAGCAGACACAATCTATTTTAGCTCTCTCCCACAATATGGTATATATTTTATACACAAAATAGTATATATGTGTATAAAATATGAAAAGGAAATAAAAAAAATTATATGTACATGTCATCTAATAGTAAAAATAGTTTGAAAAGCTAGGACAAAAGTAGGGGAGGGAATTTAGATTACTTCATGTTTTAGAATATAAATTGGCGAATTTAACAATGTGTTAAACATAATCACAATCCCAAAAACATATGCAAAGTTGAGTGTAGGGCAACACGGACCTCCGACAAAAGCGAAAGCAGGATATGAGTATCTAAACGTTTTGTTTTGCAGCTTTTAGCGTTTCAAATATCATAATATTTATTCTAATTCCTAGGACTTAGGATTGCCGTGTAATAACAGTTGAATTATACATTTTTGATTAAGTATAGGATTTCGTAGTATTCTGTGAAAGGGCGAAGATAACGAACAGTAATCAATCTTATAAGACAAAACAAAATTTCGGTAAACACTGACCTCTGGATATGATAGAAGTGGGATGAAGAATCAGGTGCCTAGGAGGAGTAAGCATCCCATATCGACCGGTCACACCCGCCGTGAGCCGATTGTTTTGGTCAGGTAAACGTAATAATCCATTGTCAAAATCAGTCCATAAAGAACATTTGAGTAAACATTTCAGACAGGATTTTTTACCCACAGGCAGTGTGTATTAGCAAACCATATCGTTAATTATATCGACATAGAATTTGCAAAATGCTGACTTGAAACGCGACTTCAGAAACGCCTGCAACAACAACTTGTTTGTCAGTAGCCTGCCTCGATTTAAGAACTGATCATACGCAGAACAAGCTCTTGTGTATTGAATATTTTGAAAGACATAAGCACCATATACAGGTGATGATGGAATGTTGCTACATAAATAAGGGAAGTTAACGATGACGAAACTGAAATCGTCCTGTTTGTCATAACATTGAGTTGTTGATTTGCCGTTAATGTCTATGTTTAATAAAATATCGAAGTACGAAACAGATATTGAAGACTCTGTGGTGTCTTTTATTTCGAACTCACTGGGATACATGTATATCGAATCGACGTATGAATGACAATTATTATTATTAATAGATAAACGTCGTCGATCTATTGAAATGTCGAATTAAAGGCCACAGATAGAGATTTTCCTTCTCCTGTAGAAGCCTTTGAATAAATTCTGCAATATCATTTGAACACATTGGAATATCTAATAAATTCTGATGATACAAATATTTTTGTATGGTTTAAGTAAAGGTATGGTGTACTTAGATATTTGAACTAAAAGTGAAGGTCAATTAATCCATTTTGTAATGCATACATGTAAAGGTAAAGATAACGAACAGTGATCAATCTCGTAAGTCCAAAAAGAATACAAAAACAAGAGTTGGGCAAACACTGACCTATATTTTACTTAGACAGGAAGGAATATAGTCCACTCACAAACCTTTCGGTCTCTAGCGTACATGGAAAATAAATTATCATAAAAATAATGTTTAAAATTTCAAGGAAAAAATAATGATTGGCTTTGATGAAATCCTTTATCCCATCGATGAGACTCATGTCCTGACACTCCTGATACGTATTATTGACTATGTCGTTAACCTTTTTGTCAAGGGTCTCACCTTCCCAGTCACACGGAAATTGTGTTAAGTTTGTGCATAACATCTGCTAGACTGAGACTTCAGTGCCAGGTCGAGATTTCATAACCAGACCGAGATCTTAGTGCCAGACCAAAGTTTCAGAACAGGAAGTACCTGTATATGCATATGTATTAATTAGATTTCATAACCAAACCGATTTCAATGCTAGACGAAAATAAGTACCTGTATGTAACAGGGACACCACGCATTTCAAATACTTGATCATGACTGTGCATTAATAAAGTCTTTGTTCGTAAACAATGAAAAACATGTTTTGCATTAAATCAGTAACGTCAATGTTTTGAAAGTTAGCACACAGGAAAACAATATTATCCACATCATATCAAAACCTCACGGAAGTATGAAATACAATTTCTTTGTCAACCTTGCTCTGAATCAAAGCATTTGTCGTGTTTGTCAGTTTAAGAAACCGATTTTGAAGTCTGATTTCACCTAAAGAATAAAAAAAAATTGTTATGCATGTGCATAATCAAATCAGCTACAGGAACCATTCATACAAGCAAGGAAATCAATCTTCCTTCGTTTGATCTTTAAGTTTGATTTGTCCTTAACCGCTTTCTGTAGATAAATCATTAAAGAGAATCTTACTGATAACAACTTGTAATCACGGTCTCGTTTGTGTAACTATGTGTAACTATGCCAAGGGAAGCTTTGTTTACCCTGGCAGCAGAAATTGTCGTTAGTGCTCTTCTCTTTATTTTGTTGGTATCTGACTCTTCATCACTATTGTTTCATTCCATCACCCCGAATTCAATCATTTTTGGACCTACTCCCTTGGGACCCCAGTTCGTACCCCTACAGCCCCAAACTGAGGGCGGGGAATGATAGTTAGGGTTAAGCTCCCTATCTTTTTGTTGACCCTTCAAAGGCTAAGTTATTAACCTTTGTTTTGACCTTCATGATGTAGAATTAGGAACTTTTAGGTGCGATCAATTGCCTTTATAGGCTGATGCAACCCCATTTAATGACTCTCTCTTTTTGACTTTGTTCTCTTGTCCTTTATTGCTATTGTTTCATTCCATCAAACCTAATTCAATCATTATAACTGAGGTTAAGGTTACGTCATAAAAAGCTTCGGTGCTACTGTAACATCGCTCCAATATTTTCGTCATTTTCTTGACTTGACGGAAAATACCGAGCGATGTTCTGATTACGCTCACTCGTAAATGCGCAAGCTGACTTTTCTCCCATAACATCCGGTTTAGTCTTGCATATTTTCTGTGTGGATGTAAAGGCAAAGATAACGAACAGTGATCAATCTCGTAAGTCGTAAATATAATACAAAAACAAGAGTTGGGCAAACAAGGACCCTTGGACACACCAGCGGTGGGATCAGGTGCCTAGGAGGAGTAAGCATCCCCTGTTGACCGGTCTCACCCGCCGCGAGCACATAGTCTTGATCAGGGAAATGGAACGATCCGTAGTCAAATCAGTGTGTGAAAAACGGCTTTACAATGGATCTCGATTTATGCAACTAATTTTTTTTCAGTGTACTCAACCAATCAAACTGAGTATTACAAGTGAATTTGGATCGCTACAAATTAATAGATTATCTATATCAAAATAAAAAGCATCCGCTATTGATTACATGTAACGATTTGTACAAACACTTTTTCTTGTAACGTTGTATGTCTTTTTGTTTAATGACGTTTTGTGAATGAAAAACGTTAGTATCAAAAGTTACTATTTGGGCCCCTCATCATTCCAACTTGTACAGAAATCAGTTGTTTCCAAGCAAATTTTGCAAGGTCGAATGGAATTCTTTCATGTGTAATTGAAAGCATCCACTTTACTGAGATTTAAGGTTTCTTCCGGGCTCAGAACAATACTTATCCTTATCAAACCACTACCTCATTTGTTTCTGTTGTTTAAGTCTCAAGAACTATTAGCATTTCACCGGTGATATAATTAAAGGGACGTCTAATTAAAAGCTTCACCGATCTCACGCTTTTGGCAATAAATCAAGGTATTTGATACCCTGCTATTAATGGTTGATTTAAAAACAGGGTGGCGATTGGTGGTACGCAAACCTGGCAGTATTATAAAGGTGGATCTGTATAGCAAGAAAATGCCCCTGAGATAAAAAAACCAAAAAACAAACCTTTCGCTATTGTGAAGATGGTGATGAATCGTGTGACGATCATTAGATAGTTAACTGCATTATATGCTAAAGATGATATTTGTTCACAGAATGCAATACAAGAGCTAGGCAAACACAGACCCCTGGATACACCAGAGGTGGGATCAGGTGCCTAGGAGGAGTAAGCATCCCCTGTTGATCGGTCACACCCGCCATGCGCCCACCGTCTTGATAAGGTAAACAGGGCAATCCGTAGTCAAACCAGTGTATAAAAACGGCTTAAGAATTGCTATGAAACACATCAGACATCATTTGACCCAATGACAAGTTATATCATATATCGACCAGAGTTCGCGAAATGCGTCTTTGAACGTGACAGTTGAAACCCCTGCAACATAAACTTGTTTGTCAGTAGCCTGTCTCGATTTTAAAAAAAACCTGATCATACGCAGAACAAGCTCTTGCGTATCGAATTAGTTGAGAGGCATAAATACCATATGCAGGTGATGATGGTAGGTTGCTACATAAACATGGGAAGTTGACGATGGAGAAGCTGAAATTGTCCCGTTTGTTATAAGGTTAAGTTGTTAGTTTGCCTTATATGTGTATGTTCATTAAAATATCAAAGTACGAAGCAGATGTGGAAGGCGCTGTGGAGTCTTTTATTTCAAGCTCACTGGGATTTATGGAATCCAAACATGGATGAAAATGATTATAATTAATAAATAAAACGTCATCGAAATGTCGAATATAAGGACACATTAGAGATTTTTTTCTTCTCCTATAGAAGCCTTTGAATAAATTATGCCTTATAAGAATATAACAACAGGTCAGCTAACTAAGGAGCACAGTTCGTGCCCATGGGAATTCCAACAGACTGTTCGAATACCTGATCACCAACTAGAAAGATTTTGTCAATGAGGAATTTCAGCAGAATCAATATCATTTGTACACATTGGCGTATCTAATAAATTTTGATGATACAAATATTCTTGCATGTTTTAAGTAAAGGCATGATGTACTTGGATACCTGAACTGAAAGTGTAGGTGTACGTCAAATAATCCATTGTGTAATACATGCCACGATCTATATTTTACCCGCATACCTGGACTTACATGTATAAAAATGTCAGAAAGAAATGGCGTCCACCTACACACCTTTCAGTCGCTAAGTGTAGAAGTCTGAATTAATATTTACGAAATAATAAAAAAAAAATCAAATAAATGGTTAAAATTTTGAGGGAAAAAATAATGATTGACTTTGATAAAAATTTTATCCAATCGATGAGACTCATGTCCTGACACTCCTAGATACTTATTATTGACTATGTCATTAACCTTTTGTCAAGGGTCTCACCTTCCCAGTCACACGGATATTTTTTAAGTTTGTGCATAACATCTGCTAGACTGAGACTTCAGTGCCAGGTCGAAAATTTCATAACTAGACCGAAATTTCAGCGACAGACCGAGATTTCAGTACAGGAAGTTATGTAACATTTAGATTTCATAACCAGACCGATTTCAGTGCCAGACGAAAGCAAGTAACTGTATGTAACAGGGAAAGCACGTATTTTAAATAGTTGATCATGACTGCGTTTTAGTAAAGTCTTTGCTCGTAAGCGATAAGATGGTTGGTTGGTTGGTATAGTTTTACGTCCCCATCCATCGAGAGTATTTCACCCGTATGGAGACGTCATCATTGCAGGTGAAGGGACCATTCATACAAGCAAGGAAATCAATCTTCCTTCGTTTGATCTTTAAGTTTTATTTGTCCTTAACCGCTTTCTGTAGATAAATCATTAAAGAGAATCTTACTGATAACAACTTGTAATCACGGTCTCGTTTGTGTAACTATGTGTAACTATGCCAAGGGAAGCTTTGTTTACCCTGCAGCAAGAAATTGTCTTAGTGGCTCTTCTCTTTATTTTGTTGGTATCTGACTCTTCATCACTATTGTTTCATTCCATCACCCCGAATTCAAACATTTTTGGACCTACTCCTTGGGACCCCAGTTCGTACCCCTACAGCCCCAAACTGAGGCGGGGAATGATAGTTAGGGTTAAGCTCCCTATCTTTTTGTTGACCCTTCAAAGGCTAAGTTATTAACCTTTGTTTTGACCTTCATGATGTAGAATTAGGAACTTTTAGTGCTGCATCAATTGCCTTTATAGGCTGATGCAACCCCATTTAATGACTCTCTCTTTTTGACTTTGTCTCTTGTCCTTTTATTGCTATTTTTCATCCATCAACCTAATTCAATCATTATAACTGAGGTTAAGGTTACGTCAAAAAAGCTCGTGCTACTGTAACATCGCTCCAATATTTCGTCATTTTCTTGACTTGACGGAAAATACCGAGCGATGTTCTGATTACGCTCACTCGTAAATGCGCAAGCTGACTTTTCTCCCCATAACATCCGGTTTAGTCTGCTATTTTCTGTGTGGATGTAAAGCAAAGATAACGAACAGTGATCAATCTCGTAATCGTAAATATAATACAAAAAACAAGAGTTGGGCAAACAAGTGACCCTAGAAACCGATTTGGACGTCAGAGTTCACCTAAAGGATCTGAATTTTGTTATTGCATGTGCATAATCAAATCAGCTACAGGAA
>CAJDSM010022867.1:0-14935 GCA_903981925.1 Ostrea lurida
CAATATACAAACAATTTAAGTTCTTAAGTATATTAATTATAGTTAAAGGGAATATGACAATGCAAGTAGTAAATCAGTTACATATAAATAAGCTATTTTAGAAATTACTGCGAAGAAGACGGGGGTACTGGATATTGTAGAAAATATATCAAAGTCCTATAGTGTTAGACCGTTCTCAAATTTCTTCTACCTGTACATTTTCTACAAAGGCAAACTTGATACATTGTACAATAGTCAAGTTACGATCACGAAACTCTAAATATATTATATACGTAAAGTTAAGATAATTGGGAATGTTAATTTATAAGTAAAAATTCAATTTACATTTAAAATGTCTACAGTATGAGACTAAAAAGTACTGTGGCTGTGTTGAAAACCACTTCACTGGTATTACAGCGATCAATCAATTCATGAATGATAACTTTATTAGGAGAGATAGAATATAAAGACAGTCAAGATCAATCAACACTTGATAGTTTCTGGATAAAGTGAAGGAGCCAAAAACACCCGGAAGAATGAGTGGTTGAGCTCCACCTTAAAAAAATTATCTGAGTAACCGCGCGACCGAAAGAAAGTAAATTGAACAAAGAAACATAACATGATGAAAAATAATACAAAAAAGCCCATACAGATAGATTAAACCATTAACAAAAAAAAGTTATAGCTAAAAGAGAATGTAAAAAAAGAGATCTTCTTGAAAAAGTAAGGAATCAAAAAACATCAGGACAGAGATACAGAAAAAAAAAAAAAAAAGAAAAAAAAAAAGAAATAAAAGCAAAAAAAACAAAAAAAAAAAAAAAAAAAAAAAAAAAATAAAAAAAAAATAAGAAATAAAAATAAATAAAGGAAAAAAAAAAAAAAAAAAAAAAAAAAAAAAAAAAAAAAAAAAAAAAAAGAAAAAATACCCACGGAAAAAAAGAAGAGTAAACATAAATAATAACGAACAAAAATAAAGAATTGAAAAACAATATATACAACAATAAGTAGAAAAAAAAATAAACAAAAGCACCTAAAAGATAAATGAAAACAATTAAACAAAAAAGAACTAAAAAAAAAAAAAGATAATAATTAAGAAAGCTAAGGATTACAAAAAAAAAAAAAAGAAAAATCCTGATAGAATATATATGCTAGTGCTTGATAAACAAATGCATAATAGATAGACAAACACTAATTACAACGATGAAGGTTCATCAAACACAGCAAAAAGTCAACAAAAGTAGTCAGGGAAGAAATAATCGAAAGAAAATTAAAACACTTATACCCATACATAAAAAAAAAAAAAAAAATAAGAAATTTGGATTAAACTAAGAACCAACCGAAAGACACAGACAAAAAAAAGAGTAACAATATAGAAGAAAAAAAAAAAATAAGAAAAAACACAAAATTGATAGAAAAAAATAATTCATAAAGAGAACAAACTAAAAAAAAAAGAGTAAAACATAAAAAAAACCATATTCAAAAAATAAATAAAAATGATAGCCAAAGACAAATAGTTATAAAAAAAAAAACTGACTAATTCGAAACATAGAAAAAGAAAACAAAAGAAACAAAAGATACAAACCATCAAAAAAAAAAAATAACAAAAAAATAAGAAATAGCCAACAAAACAACGAAAATGATAATAACAAAAAACAAATAAACAAGAACGAAATAAACAAGAGGAGTAAGAAGGACAAGAAACGTAATAAAAGAAACAAAAAAAAAAATTAAAAACACCATTAGCATTAAAAGGCTAATTAAAGATAATAAACATATAAGTTACGGTAGCAAAAGATAACAAACTAAAATAGCGAGAATTAATAATATTTACATAAATGATAACAAACCATATAGAAAAAAAAACTATACAAGAAATAATACAACATATAAAATAGAACAGAAAAAAAAAAAAAAAAATATGAATAAACAAAAAACAAATACAAGATATAGATTAAATTAATTATAGGAAATGTGATCATAACAAAAGCCAGATTTAGAACCTACAAATCCACTGGAGTATGGCAGCATATAAAAAAAAACGACAGAAATAATACTTCTTAACTATACTGTGCAGGAAAATCTACTACAAACAACACTATATTGAAAAAACGCGGCAGTAATTGGACAAAAACACACGAACACGCACTCATAAAAATAACATCGCCTCCATGTATGATTAGCAAAACACCAAGCAATATCATAAAAAAAGGGCATAGATCAAAAAAAGCAATAAAAAAAAAACAACATGAAGATATAACAAAAAATAAAACAGAAGAGAAGAAAAAAAACATATTTAACATCACAAATCAATATCATTTTAGAATAGAAAAAAAAAAAACCCACTTATAAAACACCACCCCCCACACACACCAACAACAAAAAAAAAGAAAAACAAAAAAAAAAAAAAACAAAAAAAAAAAAACTAAAAAAAAAACAACCAAAGACAGAACAAAATACCCCAAACCACCAACCCAACCACAAAAAAAAAAAAAAAAAAAAACAAAAGGAAAAAAAAAAAACAACCCAAAACAATAAACAAAAACAAATATTAAATACACCACCACAAAAAGACCACCCGAATAATAAAAAAAAAAAAAACCGATGTTACAATTATTATAGAACAAAAACAAAAAACAATATAAGATACCATATTTTTATATTGAGACAAAATTGACAAATTAATTGAAATCTATGATTAATATCAATGTAAATGAAGTCTAACCTTCTAATAACTCTGGATTACATGAAATAGAGGTAGATAATGGCATAGGTTTTTAAGAATTGTAAAATAGAACAGAATTAGGATGAATACGGATTCGCTCATGTATTAAAGTGACAAGAATTACTTCACTGCACGAAGAAAATACTAAAAATATAACTCTCTGAAATCAAAAACTCAGAATTTAAACGAAAATCATAACAATCATATCTAACCCATACGAAATATTCAACAGGTGGGAATGAAATAGGATTGAATGAGAAAAAGGCAATAAAAAATATTATAGGCAGTACCAACCATGGTTCTCACCGTTAGTGGATTTATTAGTTTGAAGCCAAAACATGAAATTGACTTTTAAGGTACATAAAAGCAAAAAATGATAAACAGGGAGACAATAGACAAATACCTATTGCCCGAAAAACAGATACCGAGAGAAAGACAATGATGGAATATGATTACTTGAGCAGGACAGATGAAATTGTTTAATAAAAGACCAAACTTAGCAACCAAAAGTGGGAGTAACTGGAAAACACGAGGAAAATATTAGGAAAAAATAACAGTCAAATGATAAAAAAAATAAGAAAAATAAAACACATAGACAAAAGTACGTTACGAGAACAATAGAGAAAAAGTCGGAAAAAGTAAAATATTTACATCTAACGAAGTTAAGTCTATCGTTATAGATAAAACTTAGACTTGGCTTAATGAGAGACACAGTTTAATTAGTTCAGATTAAAGAAAGAAATAATTAACACATTAACCAAAATAAAAGAAATTATAATAATTTCAAAAGCGACAAAAAAAAAACTTGAAAGGAACACACTTAAATCATCAGATCAAGCCATAGTTAGGTAATAATGCTAGGGAAAGTAGATCTAAAAGTATGGTGGCAGTAAAAAAAAAAAAAATAAGAAAATGAAAAACTGATACACGAAGTAAGAACGTTATTTAAATTAGTTATATCTTCATAAATTTTGTATAAAATGATAGGAGCAAGATAAAAAAAAATCACGGCAAGAAGCAGTGAAAATATTATGGTCAATGACAACATTGCCCGATTGGCAAAAGTAGCTCTAAAAAAAAATCTAATTTAGTTACAAGGCCATGAAATAGAATAAAATACCACAAAAAGATACTACATAATAAATAAAATTTAAAAAGGCCATCACACATAAAGTATAAAAAAAAAAAGAAAAACACGACAAAACGTACCAAGAAAACAATACCTCAAATGAGTTTATAAACTTTTTGAAAGATTGTGAATCTAAACTGTCCTTAAAGTGAATTATAATACTCATGAAAGGCTCTCCAGCAGAAATAGATCAATTTCTTTTACGCCGTAATATATGCAACATAAACATAGAGACCCTGTTCTTCCAGGAATATCAATACATTACTCATATGCGATGTTCACAGACGATCTATAAAAAAAAAATATACTACAATAGAGAAAAAAAAGGGCAAAAAAAGTCGGTAAGTAATACTTGTTGATATGCTAAGGGAACTATGAACAGTAAACTCTCGAACACGACAGGTAACGTGTGACAACTCAGTTTCTAGATCAACAATTCACTACGGCAGCATCTAATCTTATACTCCCTCTTCGCTTCTGAGAGTCAACTCATAACTGAGCCCAATTCCTAAAACTTTGATTACAGTACAATATGATCAAAATCATAAAATGTAGCCAATTTGTGTGACCTAATAATCACTTTTAGTTACAGAATACTAAACAATCAATAAAATAAACTGATATCCCTAACTACAGTGTACGTATTGTAATGAGAAACAAAGGGAGCTATAGAACAACTATGTGAAAGCTGATAGATACACATTTATCCATAACACTTGTACAAGATCAAAATCATAAAAAAAATGAGCCAACATATTTACCTAATACTTTGATTAAAAGTCAACATCAAATAAATAGAGTCCTTTAACATAAAACAATAATTTGATTACAGAATTCAACATAATTAAAAATGAGCCCTTTACCTAATACTTTGTTAGCAGTCAAATTATGATCCTTTACCTCAGCATACATATTTTCTGGATCCAACATCAAAATGAGTCCTTTACCTAATTACTTGGTAACAGTCAACACATCATAAATAGACCCTTATTAACTAATACTTTGTGACAGTCAAAACATTTATAAAAATGGCCCTTTTACTAAATACTTTTGTATTTTAGTACCACATAATATAAAATGAGAGCCCTTTACCTAATACTTGTTTAGTACTAACATATTAAAATGAATGCCCCTTTAGCTAATACTTTGTCTACCTTCAACATTATAAACATGAGCCCCTTTACCGATAACTTGTCTGGCACATTATAAAATGAGCCCTTACCTATACTTTGTTCTACTCACAAGTTATAAAATGAGACCCTTTACCTACATACTTTTTCTGGTAATCATTAATTAAAAAGAGCCTCGTGTGTAAATACTTTGTTCCTAAGATCAATCACTCTTAAAATGCAGGCGTGTGAACCTAATACTTGTTTTGGTATCATCGTATAGGTTGCAGAGCCCTACTACCGAAACCTTTGTTCATCTTAACTCGTCAATTAATACGCAAAATAGAGCACCTATACCATAAAATACTTTTGTGTACTGCGTCCTCATTAAAAGAATGAGCCCTTTACCTTTACAATATATAGTGATTTATACATCTATGAGCGCCTATCTCATAATACTTTGTTTATGCCACTTAATAACCAATGTCAAGCCCTCTAACCTAATAACCTGTTGTCCTAGGTCACATTACTAAAAATGAGCCCTACCTTAATACATTTTCCTAGTCGTACAGTTACACTCATAAATAGAGCCTTGTACCTAATACTGTTGTTTTAGGTACACATTATAAATATGAAGCCTTTACCTAATTATTGTGTGGTAGAGGTAACATTACTAAAAGATTGCAAGCACTCTTACTCCTAATACTTTGGTTTTAGTACACATTATAAAATGAGCCCTTTACCTTAATACGTTTGTCTCTACTCCAAACATTATAAAAATGAGCCCCTTACTCTATAATCACTTGGCGTTCGGTCAACAATTATAGAAGTATCAAGCCCTTACCTAATACGTGTTTTAGTACACTTATTAGAATGAGGCTATATACCTTCCAGATACTTTGTTTTAGTCAACATTATAAAACTTTGAGCCCTTATACCACTACTTGTCCTAGTCCACGATTATAACAATGAGCCCTTTACCTAATACATATTGTTTTAGTACACAGTTATACAAAGAGCCCTTTACCTAACTACTTTTGTTAGTACACATTTATATAAAATGAAAGCCCTCTTACCTAATACTTGTTCTACTCAACATTATATAAATGAGCCCGTTTACCAATACTTTGCTTTACTGGTCCAACATTATAATTAATGAGCTCTTTCACCTTACTCCTTTGTTGTATTCAACTTATGACATATTAATACTTTGTTCTGAGTCAACATTATAAAATGAGCCCTTTACCTTAATACTTTGTTTTAGTATCACCATTATAAAATGAGTCGCTTTACCCTTAATTACTTTGTTATGTGAGCAGCATTATAAAATTGACCTTTTACCTATACTTTGTTCTATCTCAACATTTAAAATAGAGCCCTTTACCTAATACTTTGTATTGGTCAACATCTATAAAATGGAGCCTTTATTTTTACTTTGTTTTAGTACAACATTATAAAATGAGCCTACCTAATACTTTGTTTAGTCAACGTATAAATGAGCCTTTACCTAATTACTTGTCCTACGTTCACATTATTAAAATGAGCCCTTTACCTAATACTTTGTCCTATGTCTACATCTATAAATGAGCCCTTTCCTAATATATATAGATATATTATAATGTACACATTTATAAAAATGAGCCCTTTACCTAATTACTTTGTTTCTATCACACATGATAAAATTAGCCCTTTACTAATACTTTGTCTTAGTACACATTTATTAAAATGAGCCCTAGCTAATTACTTTGTACCTAGTCTACATTTATAAAAATGGAGCCTTTACCTAAGTACACTTGTTTTATACACGATTATAAAATATTGCCTTACCTTATATACTTGTAGTTTAGGTACAGCAACTTATAAAATGAGCCTCCTTTAACCGTTAATACTTTGTTTTAAGTACCATTTATAAAAATTGAGCACCAATACTCCCTAATATTCTTTTGCTACCTTCAACATTATAAAATGGCCCTTTAACCTAATAACTTTGTTCTGGTCAACGCTTATAACATTGAGCCCTTACCTAATACTCTTTGTTCCTATCCTCAACATTATAACATGAGCTCCTTTACCTAATACTTTTGTTCTGGTCAAACTTATTAAAATGACATGCCTTTACCTAAATACTTTCTGTAGGGTCGAGTACCACATTATAAATGAGCCTTTACCTAATACTTTTTTTAGCTACACATATTAAAGGAGCCCTTTACCTAATGACTTTGTTTACTCAACATATAAAATGAGCCCATTTACCTATACTTTGGTTTCTGGTGCAACATTATAAAAGGGATGCCCCTTATAATACTTTGTTTTTTAGTACAAGTCTATAAAATGACGCCCCTTTACCTAATACTTGTTCTTAGTCAAACATTTATAAAATGAGCCCTTCTACCTAATACTTGTCCTACGTTCCACATTATAAAATGAGCCCTTTACCTAATACTTTGTCCTATCTACATTATAAAGATGGCCCTTTACCTAATACATTGTGTGTTTACGGTTCGACATTATATGAAAATGAAGCCCTACCTTAATACTTTGTTTTTAGTCACCATTATAACATGAGCCCCTTTACCTAATACTTTGTTTTAGTACACATTTATAAAATTGAGCCCTTTACCTAATGACTTGTCCTAGCTACCCATTATAAAATGAATGCCCTTTTACCTCCCATACTTTGTTTTGTAGTACACATTATAAACATGAGCCCTTTACCTTAATACTTGATTTTAGTACAATTATAAAATGAGCCTTTACCTTACATACTTTTCGTTCTACTCGAACAGTTATAAATGAGCTTACCGTATACTTTGTCGTATCATAAAAATGAGCCCTTTTACCTAATACTTTGTTTTAGTACACATTATAATAATGAGCCCTTTACCTAATACTTTGTTTTAGTTCCACAATTCAATAAAATGAGCCCTTTACCTAATACTTTTGTCTAGTCTACATTATAAACATGAGTGGCCGTTTACCTAATACTTTGTTCCTAAGTCTACATTATTTAAAAAGTGAGCCTTTTTACCTAATACTTAGTGTGTTAGTACACATTATAAATGCAGCCCTTTACCTTCAATACTTTGTTTTCAGTACACATTATTATAATATGAGCCCTTTACCTATACTTTGTTTTAGTACACATTATAAAAGGAGCCCCTTTACCTTAATACTTGTTCTACTCAACATTATAAATGAGCCCTTACCTAATTTACTTTGTCTGGTCAACATTATAAATGAGCCTTTAACTATACTTTGTTCTACTCAACAGTTATAAAATGGGCCCTTTTGACCTAATACTTTGTTCTGGTCAAACATTATAAAAGGAGCCCTTGTCACCTAATTACTTTGTTTTAGTACAACATTATAAAATGAGCCTTTACCTAATACTTGTTCTAACTCAACATTATCAAAATGAGCCCTTTATCTCTAAACCTTTGTTCTGGTCAACTATTATAAAATGCAGCCCTCCTAATACTTTGTTTATTATACACACTTATAAGAATGAGCCCCTTGTACCTATAATATTTGTTAGTCCACATTATAAATGAAGGCCCTTTACCTAATTACTTTTGTCCTAGTCTACACTTATTAAACATGAGCCGTCTTACCTAATTTTGTACCGCTTAGTGGCGGGTAAAATAGCCCCTTTACCCGAATCACTTTGTCCTTAGTGTCTTACATTATAATCTAATTAGCCCTTTACTCAATACTTTGGCCTCCAATTAACATATCAAAATGAGTCCTGTTAACCTAATACTTTGTCCTAGTCTAACAATTATAAATGAAGCTTTACTATATTTTGAGAGGTAGTCTACATTAATAAAATTGAGCCCTTTTACCTAATACTTGAGCAGGTAGTCTAACACTGGTATTAGCAGCATATAACCGGTCCCACGTTATCGTGCATTGACAGGTTAGCGATGAACGGATATACCTTTATCAAGGACGCCTCCGTTTTTGACAGTGCTGCCATCTTCTGTTACTTCCTTCTTGACTTCTTTCCCTTGATTCAAAATAAATTAAGAAATGTTACGAAAAAATGACGTCTCAATACAGCAGGGCATGATATTGCATACCAGTATTTACAGTTGAACTTTCCAATTATCTGAAATACTATTTGATATCGATGAGTTATGTCGAACTGATTTGAAAGTCCCACACACCTAATTGTTCTAAACATTTTCCCTCGTACTCTCAAATTACGGATGATTCTCGACTTTTTTCTGTGGTCCATTCAAGTCTCGAATAACGAGGTTCTCGACTGTACTACTGTAGTATTTTAATTATATTGCTTCATTCGTTTTTAACACTTTGACAAAATTTCATTTCAAAGCATAAACATCATTACTTCAATTGATAAAACTTTGTAAATACCAAGAATGAGAATGAAAAGTGAATAAGGAGCAGGTCCCAAACCTTAACATCTTGTCCAAGTAAAACCTAAACAGGGCCAGTCAGGATGTCGAAGGACCCCGCCTCCTGGAAACAGTCCGCAGTCGAGCGATCGTTCTTCGCTGTCAGTATACACCAGTACGAAAAAACTCACCCTCACCACCACGTCCTTGAAGAGAAAAAATAACTCGCTTCAAAACAACCTGTACGCAATAAGCAAAGAACAATGCACAGGCTTTACACAGTAAGGAAAGATTTGATAATTTTCATAAAGGATATAACTGGTGTTTGGAAAGTATTGTTCAATTCTGCAATCAGAAACGTTAACTTATCATGACAATATCATAGAAAGAATTACTACTATATTCAGTTAAAAATTCAAGATCCGTAAAAACTTCGTATTGTGGCGCACTTATTTTTTCAGAAATTACTTACAGAAAGTAGGGGTGCGCGTAAAATACACCGGTGACTAAAAAAATTTCATCCTTTTTCTCTAAACGTCGTCAAATTTCAGGTCACCAACGCCGTATTTCGATGTCTTATACATTTAATGTAAATATACACCAGCAGGCAGTCGTGATGCATCATAACACAGTAATTACTACAAATTGAACAGACAGGTGAGGCAAACTAATTTCAAATATACAATTTACATTCAATGCGTAGTATGGCACATTTAATTATAAAACTTGGTCGGCTCATCGAAAACCTAACAAAATTAGTATCCATATGAACGTCCTGCAGTAAAACTATAAGGTCGGCGAGTACATTGTCGGCAAAATTATTCTTCGTTTCTCTTACAGTTGTAAGTATTGAATCAGGGGTAGCTAAAAAAACATATCTGGAGTAATATTTCACGAAACAACCTGCAATGACAACTGAAATACTTACAGGTAGTATGAATATATTCTTACATCTTTGGGATTTTCAAACACCAATTCCAGTCGGCGGAGAAAACATTTGGTGTGAAAACCAATTTGGTATTGCCACAGGCTGGTATTACGACACACGAATCCCGATGATTTTAAAGCACATTCTCCACTGTAGAGATATATATTATTCCCCCTGAGCTTGTCAAACAAAAGCAAAAGGTGTAAGAGATTCTCTAATTTGCCTTTGTAATATTTCTAATCGCTTCTCAATCTAGACCGGGTGAGGAGGGACGTGAGTAATTATTCGAGATTTTACGCATTAACCAAATATCACTTGCATTCAACAGTTTATAAACACATTTCAACAAGTTATTTCAAAAGGGAAAAAAATCAAACGTGTGATATCAATTCAGGTGCATGCCTGAAAGATTTCTGTGATGCGCTCAAGCAATCAACTGTGAATTGACACGCCGGACTTTGATGTGAAATTTATTGGACAATGAAAGAAATCTATAAGTTACACGTCCCCTTCTCTCTCTCTCTTATCTACTCTCTTCTCCTTCATTTGGTAAAAGATATATTATAACGGGTTACACATGGCCCCCGTCATCTCTCTCATCTCTCTCTCACACACACAACAATTTTTTTTCTTTAAATATAGAAACGTTCTCGGGTTTTGGGGCACATGTCTATACATGTATCATTTAGGCGTCTTGTTGCTCTCTCTCTCTCTAACTCTCCTCTCTCGCTCATCCTCTCTTCTCTCTGCTCCTCTCTCTCTCATTTTTTTTTTTTGTAAATATAGAAGAAAGAAAACGTTCGGTGCACCTGTCTTACTTACAGTTATATCATTTAGCGTTTTGCTGCTCATTCTCTCTCTCTCTCATCTCTCTGTCTGCTCTTCTCTCTTCATCGTCTCTCTCTCTCTCGTCTCTCTCATACGTTCTTCCAATTTAGCTAAATGTTATGACTTTAAAAATATAACATTATATCATTTAGTAGATCTTTGTGAATGTTTTGAAGCATATATACTCATTCAATATTGTTTAAGCAGCCGTTAAACGATATGGATTTACTAATTGTGATCGATAGGTAGAGAGCGTAGTGTGAAATTTAAGTAATTGTCAGATACAATTCTTTTTATTTAATGAAGATCAAAGTATAATTAAGAACTTAGAACTAAGGATAATTTTAAGAGACACAACACAATACATATTTACAAGTAAATTTACCTATATAACTATGCAATTAAATACATACGTTTCTATGATTTACCGTCCATAATTGCCGCTCCATCGTAACCAATTGTCTCTCAGAATGCTACGAATAATTCCATCATCTATGGAATTTTTTATATTTTTAGTTTAAGAAAAATATTTTTACTCGCTCCATTCTTCCACTTTCTCTTTTGATCGCGCACACATAACCCATAAGGACCTAAAGGGTTTTTCCAGGATGTTTCCCCAAGGGGAGGAGTGCGCAATATACATAATGCGCACAATACACGGGATGCTATACGTATATAAAATTAGTATAAAAACAACTCAGAATAAAATTGCTTATCGATTTCAAAGCCACGATTTAATAATAAAAATGTGTCTTAAACTGTTTTCGTATACAACCAACATTACAATCCATACCCAGGAGGTGATTAAATACTACTTTCACAATTGACCAAATGAATGTATATGAAATTACCTTTAGTGGAACTGTTGTGTGTTTTGAGGTTTACTCTCGATAACCTTACAACTTTCAAAATGGTACAGATTTGTGATGTCCATGGATTGTAAGATTTTGATAATGAACTGTATTAACTGACTGTACAATGTACAGACTTGGGTTAGTATAGATTCTATATCTTTCGCGCCTAAGTACCCCGCTTCAGGCTTTTCAAGACCATAAAAGACTGTGATTTGCTAATTTCATAATTCCCATACAATAACGAAGATCCTCTTATACGGGAGCTGCGATGGTCTGACTTATGGTTATCTCACACTTATAACCTTAGACACTTTGTTGGAAATGATGTCGCATGATTATGGGACTTTGTGTAATTTCACTTTAAACGTTATTACACCTTGTGGTGTATGTTCAGATCTGTGGACTTGTTGTATTACTGTAACTTACAGACTTATGTTAGCTTTCTGGAGGATGATTACAAATGACTTGGTAGGGAGGTAGATGGTGGCGGCCAACGCCAGTCAGCAATCTGTAGTGTAAAGGTCACCTTACCTGTAATGCAAGCGTAAAATATCATATAGAAAATAATTCATATAATCCAACCACTTCTTACTGGAAACAAAGCAAATATCACGTAATATTTATTAATTTCTGTATTAAACTTAAATCAGACACCTAACAGATAATGAGCAACAAAATGACATTTATTGTAGGTCCCCAATGTTTACTTTTTAAGGCAATCTTTTCGTGTTTTCTGTGCATGCAAGATGTTTAAGTTATATGTACAATAAGTTATACCACATACAATTGTATGAGTAAATAAAAGGCGGATTCATCAAATTTTTTTCCACAAACATTAAACCTAAACCTCAACTGCCAAATTTGTAACCATCAGCCCCCACCCCCGTCGATACAGTCACTTAATCCCCTTTTCTTGTATTTATCAAGACTTTTTCCCCGCACACCACACTACAGCTCACTCTATCCGCTACGCACTACATACTCTCCTCAAAACTGCACAACATGGAAATATTATATACATATATATCACGTTTGCTATGTTTTCAAATCACCTTTCCTTTAGCAAGCTTCTTCACATTTCTATGGTTTTTTTATTGCACTCTGATTTACATAACATAGTATAAAATTGGTTGATTTTTCAATTTTCATAACATATAGCCATACTTTAATCTATAACCATAATATTACTATATCTAGTAACCACTATAAATGATAGATACCTGAATATTCTAGAGATGTTAAGCATTAGGTCTCCATCGGCTGTGAAGCTATCAATGATAAGACACAGGGACTCTATAGCCTGGCATCCCAGCAATCTCTCTCTGCTGGAACCCGCATCAGCCAGGTTTCTCAAGGCTGCTGTGGCCTAAAATATGACAATTAAACAATGCAGAATAATAAATTTTAATGATGATTAACGTAATCCAAATACAAGATCTGCTCGTGAAACACTGCTGCCCCCGGATTATTGATTGATTATATTTTGTTTTACTTCCCACTTGGGAATATTTCATTCATATGGACACGTGAAATTTAGGCATTAAATTAGTGTACGTCTGATGCAACTGGAACTAGGGCTGTGCGACAATACCAGTATTCCGATATATTGCGATTCATCAATAAAAAATATCGTATTGCGATACGTTTTTTCAATACCGGTATATCGGCGAAGGTGGTCAGGATAGGAATTTATGTTCAGCTTGAGATTCCTCACATTAAATATTACATTTAATATGACTGTCAGTGAAACGTTTCTGTGATTGTTCTAAATACCCATGGCATAGTTCTCTACTTCCAATAGAGCAAAGAAGTTAGACAACCAAGTCTTGTTTCTTATTTTTCATATATTCTGCATAGAAATCAATCTCAAAGTCAATGAAATAAGAGGAAAAATCGTTGATATTCTATTTTGAAAATATTGCAATGCATATTGCAGTACATTTGAAAATATCGCAATATATCTAGATACGAAAATTTCATCCAATACGCAGCCCTAACTGGAACACATAAGTGTATGTCAATGTCCACTGATACAACTTGAACATAATACGTTGTCGGTGCTACTGTTGATGTGAGCGGAGACCCTAAATTATAATATTTGACACTCAGGGCCTTTGAGCAGGGAGGGATCTTTATTGTGCCACACCTGCTGTGACACAGGGCCTCGGTTTTTCTGGTCTTATCCTAAGGACTGCCCCATTCAGTTGCCTCTTACGACATGCAAAGGGATTCTGGGGACCTATTCTAACCTGGACCCCTCACGGGTCCCTGGATTATAACAAAGTGAAACTTTAAGACATTGAATTTGAAACTTTTGTTGCAATACTGGGAATGTGAGAAGCAATTTTCAGTTTCTTCACTTTTTATTTAAAAGTCAATTTCAAGGTCACAAGGTCAAAAAATATTGCACCAATGGATACATCTTCTCACATGAAAGCATTACCTCTTCTGATTTGAAAGATGACTTACACTAGAATTTTCTAAAAGTAGGTCAAAGGTCAATAAAAAGGTCAAAAGGTGAAAGATTTTGATACTAAAGGAAAGGTCTTGTCACAAGGAATATATGTATCAAATAAGAAAGATATACCTTTTATGATGTAAAAGATTACCAAAGTTAAAGTTTTTGCCACAGACAGACAGATGAACAGGCCAAAAACCACATGCCCCAAATCTTCAAATCTTGGGGCATAACTTTTACTTCTGAATCATTTACTTAACTACTGTACATTGTGTAAAATAACTTCTGTGCCATATATTCTTCTCTAATAGCTTAAAGAAATATACCCCACTGTCTTTTATTGATAACGTCTTTCATAAAATTACCTGGACTAAGATGTTTCCTAATTGCGTTGTAGGGTCACTGCCTTCTCGTATCTACAAAATTTATATATAAGTATATGCTGCCTTCATAAACTTTATGTATATACAAAACCACATTAGACAATGACAGTTTGCACGCAAAAATTGCCAAGAAAACACCACATCCGATGTACATGTACTTACGGTTTTGTTAATACTGTTGAAGAGA
>CAJDSM010022867.1:14960-40484 GCA_903981925.1 Ostrea lurida
CAGAGAGAGAGATACAGTAACTAATATGTGACCAATGTCTTGTTATATGACAGTAACTATGTGACCGTTTTATAGGACAGTAACTAAGTGACCATGTCTTGTTATATGACAGTAACTAAATGTGAACCATGTCTTGTTATATGACAGTAAATAATGTGACATGTCATGTTATTGACATAGAGCTAATGTGACCATGTCTTGTTAATGACAGTTAACTAATGTGACCATGTCTTGTTATATGACAGTAACTATGTGACCATGTCTTGTTATATGGCAGTAACTAATGTGACCAATGTCTTGTATATGAACAGTAAACTAATGTGACGGTGTCTTGTTTATTATGAACAGTAAATAATGTGAACAATGTCTTTGTTATATGACAGTAACTAATGTGAACAGGTGTCCTTTTATATGACAGTACTAATGTGACCATGTCTTGTTATTATGACAGTAACTAATGTGACATGTCCTTGTTATATGACAGTAAACTAATGTGACGCCATGTCTTGTTTATTGACAGTAACTAATGTGACCATGTCTTGTTATATGAACAGTAAATTAATGTGACCGTGTTCTTGTTATATGACAGTAACTAATGTGATCGTGTTCTTGTTAATGACAGTAAACCTAATGTGACCATGTCTTGTTATATGAACAGTAACTAATGTGACCATGTCATGGCTTATATGACAGAACTAATGTGACCATGTCTTGTTATTAACAGTAACTAATGTGACGATGTCAGTTATATGACAGTAACTAATGTGACCATGTCTTGTTATATGACAGTAACTAATGTGACCATAGTCATGTTATATTGACAGTAACTAATGTGACCGATGTCTTGGTTATATGAAGTAACTAATGTGACCTTGTTATATTGACAGTAACTAATGTGACCCATGTCTTGTTTATGACAGTAACTATGTGATCCAATGTCTTTTGTATATGACAGTAACTAATGTGACCATGTCTTGTTATATGTACAAGTAACTAAAATGTGTACCATTCTGTGTTATATGACAGTAACTAATGTGACCATGTCTTGTTTATGACAGTAACCTAATGTGACCATAGTCCTTGTTTATATGACAGTAACTAAATGTGACACATGTCATGTTATATGACAGTAACTAATGTGACCAATGTCCTTGTTATAGGTTGAACAGTAACTAATGTGACCGAATGTCTTTGTTATATGACAGTAACTAATGTGACCTTGTTATATGACAGTAACTAATTGTGAACTCAATTCCAATGTTATATGACAAGTACTAAGTGACCGGTGTTCTTGTTAATTATGACAGTAAACTAAATGTGACCGGCGTTTTGTTATATGACAGTAAACTAATGTGTCTTGTTATAATGACAAGTAAACAATGTGACCATGTCTTTGTTATATGACAGTAACTAATGTGACCATGTCATGGATTATTGTGACAATAACTAATGTGACCTGTGTCTTGTTAATATTGACAGTAACTAAATGTGACCTCGTGTTATAATGACAGTAACTAATGTGACCGGCCGTCTTGTTTATATGACAGTAACTAATGTGTCTTGTTATATGACACGTAACTAATTGACCATGTCCCTTGTTATATGACAGTAACTAATGTGACCATGTCATGTTATATGAACGTAACTAATGTTGACCATGTCTTGTTAATGACAGTAACTAATGTGAACCATGTCTTGTTATATGACAGTAACTAATGTGACCATGTCTTGTTATATGACAGTAACTAATGTGACCCTTGTTATATACAGTAATAATGTGACCATGTCTTGTTATATGACAGTAACTAATGTGACCATGTTTGTTATATGACAGTAAATAATGTGACCAGTCATGTTATATGACAGTAACTATGTGACCATTGTCTTGTTTATGAACAGTAACTATTGACTCAGTCTTGTTATATGACAGTAACTAATGTGACGGTGTCCTTGTTATTTGCAGTAACTAATGTGACCAATGTCTTGTTATATGACAGTAACTAATGTGACCAATGTCTTGTTTATATACAGTAACTAAATGTGACCATGTCTTGTTAATATGACATAACTAATGGTGATCGTGTCTGTTATAGACAGTAAACTAATGTGACCCATGTCTTTGTTATATGACAGTAACTAAATGTGATCGGTGTCTTGTTATATGACAGTAACTAATGTGGACCATGTCATGTTATATTGACATAACTAAAATGTGACCATGGTCTTGTTATTGACAGTAAACTAATGGTGACCAAATGTCTTGTTATATGACAAGTAACTAAATTGACCAATGTCTTGTTATATGACAGTAACTAATGTGACCTTGTTATATGCACAGTAAACTAATGTGACCATGTCTTTGTTATATGACAGTAAGTATGGTGACCGCAATGTCTTTGTATATGACAGTAAATAATGTGACGCCATGTCATGTTATGACAGTAACTAAATGTGACCATGTCTTGTTATGACAGTAACTAATGTGACCCATGTCTTGTTAAATGACAGTAACTAATGTGACGGTGTCTTGTTATATGACAGTAACTAATGTGCCATGTCTTGTTTATAATGACAGTAAACTAATGTGAACCATGTCTTTGTTTATATGACAGTAACTAATGTGACCAGTCCATGTTTAATATGACAGTAACTAATGTGACCATGTCATGTTATATGACAGTCAACTAATGTGACATGTCTTGTTATATGACAGTAAACTAATGTGACCGGCGTCCTTGTTATATGCAGTAACTAATGTGACCATGTCTTGTTATAGTGACAGTACTAATGTGATCGTGTCTTGTTAATGACAGTAACAATGTGACCGGCGTCCTTGTTATATTGACAGTAACTTAATGTGTCCTTGTTAATAATGACAGTAACTAATGTGACCATGTCTTGTTATATGACAGTAACTAATGTGACCATTGTCTTGTTTATATGGCAGTAACTAATTGTGACCATGTCTTGTTAATATGAAACAGTAACTAATCGTGAGCGGTGTCTTGTTATATGACAGTAACTAATGTGACCATGTCTTGTTAATATGACAGTAACTAAGTGTGACCGTGTCTGTTATATGAACAGTAACTAATGTGACCAATGTCTTGTTATATGAAACAGTAACTAAATGTGAACCATGTTCTTGTTATAATGACAGTAAACTAATGTGAACCATGGTCTTGTTATATGACAGTAAACTAATGTGACCGATTCTTGTTATATGACAGTATAATGTTGACCCGTGTCTTGTTATATGACAGTAACTAAATGTGACCTTGTTCCTTGTATATGAACAGTAACTAATGTGATCGTGTTCCTTGTTAATATGACAGTACTCTAATGTGACCATGTCCTTGTTATAATGACAGGGGTAACTAATGTGACCATGTCATGTTATATGAACAGTAACTAATGTGAACCCATGTTTGTTATTGACATACTAATGTGACGATGTCATGTTATATGACAGTAAACTAATGTGACCATGTCCTTGTTATGACAGTAACTAAAATTGTGAACCATTCATGTTATATGACAGTAACTAAATGTGACCATGTCTTGTTATATGAACAGTAACTAATGTGACCTTGTTATATGACAGTAACTAATGTGACCATGTCTTGTTATATGACAGTAACTAAATGTGACCATGTCTTTGTTATAATGACAGTAACTAATCGTGACCATTCTTGTTATATGAACATAACTAATGTGACCAATGTCTTGTTATAATGACAGTAACTAATGTGACTGTCTTGTTATATGACAGTAACTTAATGTGACCATGTCTTGTTATTATGAACAGTAACTAATGTGACCTAGTCTTTTGTTATATGACAGTAACTAATGTGACCAATGTCATGTTATTGACAGTAAATAAATGTGACCCATGTCTTGTTATTGACAGTAACTAATGGTGACATGTTCTTGTTATATGAGCAGTAACTAATGTGACCCTTGTTATAATTGACAGTAACTAATGTGACCATGTCATGTTATAACTGACAGTAACTAATGTGACCGGTGTTCTTGTTATATGACAGTAACTAATGTGAAACGCGTCTTGTTATATGACAGTAACTAATGTGTCCTTGTTATATGACAGTAACTAATGTGACCATGTCTTGTTATATGACAGTAACTAATGTGACCATGTCGCAAATGTTATATGACAGTAACTAATGTTGACGCGGCCTTGTTAATGACAGTAACTAAGTGACCATGTCTGTTATATGACAGTAACATATGTGACCATGTCTTGTTTTTATCACAGTACTAATGTTGACCATGTCTTGTACAGTCCCCTGAAACGTTCTTACTTTAACCACACCGCAATCAACGGTGAACGCACGCGAGAACGCACGGTGACCGCAATTTGCCTGACGCGGTGACGCACGCTAACCGCCAACCGGACGCAAATGTGAACGGTGACCGACCGCTGACCGACGGTGACCGACCGCTGACGCACAACGCTGAACGCAATATGAATTAATCATTCGGAATGTTTCGAATTTTTTTCCACTTGGGGTTAGATCATGTTTCTATCAATTCAGCTAAAAAAAAATATATTAAATAAATAATGTATCCAATACTAATAATATATAGGTAAGAAACAAACCATATACATTCATCAATGGATATAAAATGATAAACAACCACATGATACTATATGTTGTATGAAAATATGCAGTCTATAAGCATACTGTACATGTGTTTCTGTAAAGTATGCTAAAATGTATATACAACCGTACAAGTATTTCTCATGGAGATTATTTTTTTTTTACTAAATGCACAGTATGTGCAAAAAAGAAAAAAAAATATATTTTTTTTATTAGCACTGTAACGACATCCCAGGATTAGCGGGCGTAACATGCATGGCTTCAAATTTTAAGGGCACGAGAATACATATACCATGCAATTAACAACACACCCCTAAAAAATTCTATGCATATAAACAAACACCGGACGGTGTACCTCCTTGTCACACAGTATTTTTTATTAGCAATTGTAACGACATCCAGGATTAAGAGTGTACATGTATGGCTCAGGATTTAACGAGCACAAGGAAATACTATATACCCTGCATTAACAAACACCCCTAAAAGTGCATTAACAAAACACGGGCAGGCATCTGAAAATTAATTACATGTAGCTACGCTTTCTCTTTGGAGTTCCGAATGTCAATGCAAAGAAAAAAAAGCCTGAATGCTGACCGCACGGTGACCGTCCGCTGACCAACGGTGACCGCACGCTGACCGCAAAACTGTGACCGCGTGACCGCACGGAAAAATGGTAAAGTAGAACGTTTCAGGGACTGTAATATGACATAACTAATGTGACCATGTCTTGTTATATGGACAGTAACTAATGTGACCGTGTCTTGTTTATATGACAGTAACTAATGTGACCATGTCTGTTTATATGACAGTAATAATGTGACCATGTCTTGTATATGACAGTAACTATGTGACCGTGTCTTGTTAATGACAGTAACTAATGTGACCATGTCTTGTTATATGACAGTAACTAATGTGACCATGTCTTGTTTTCAGACTCCCGCTTTCTCTGCCCTCTTCAGAAGAAAGTAAGCATGCTGTGTTTGTTCTGTTTGTAGCATGCTCTAATATACCGGTACCCGGGTATTGATCTATAAGGAGGGGGCGGGACCGTAGTTGCTGTGTAGTTTCATGCTTGTAGAACTTAATATAAAAGGATTAAAAAAAAATGAAAGAATCTCAAAAAAGGGTGATGGAAAAATAAAAAATAGAAAATGTTCAGTAGTTTTAATTGGAACCATGATTATTGATATTTAATCCATACTAAACATTCAGTTCTCTACAGTATACAATAATTGAACACCACCCCATTTACATTTTAACATTGTTAATGATTCATTGACAATGTTTTTATTAAAAAAAATTCTTAATTCAACTTTATTTCAAAGGTGTTTTGACACATATTAACTTGATATTCTCTTCATGAAGTGCTTGTTGTTTTTGGTGTTGTTGTTTTGGTTGTTTTTTAAAATTTTTGTTTGATTTCTGAAAACTTTTTAAAATCATCACATGATAAATCCTATTGTATTTGTATAAGGTGGCAAATGTGCATTATAAAACTGCTCCGCAAAGATATTTTTCCATTTTATGCATTTGCATATAGACGACTACTAAATATTAAAGCTGGAACTTTTCTTTAACTTCAGAAACCAAAACTCCCATTCAGAGGAGGAAGTAAGAGCCAGGGTTACTTCCCCCTAAGCCACATCTGACCCCAACAAAGTTCAAAGGGGAAAGGTCACCAGAAAACACGCCTGCACAGTCCACCAGTGTAGAAAGCTCCCTCAGTTCAGATGCCAAGTCTCGCCTAGATACCAGCCCTTCTGATGGTAATTGTAAAGCATGTACTGATCGTGTACTGATATTATGTAATTTTATGCCTACTATATATATCGGTCTACAAAGAAGTGAAGCTATGGTTTACATAAATGAAATTTATGTAGTCAGTTTGTTTTTGTGGCAATTTTACATTCTCTCTGTATTTTTTTGATATTATGAAAATAGCACTATTGAAAATTGTTATTGTATAGTTGTTTAGTTGGCAGATGTTGAATACGCATTTGCAGATCTCTCTCTCTCTCTCTCTCTCTCTCTCTCTCTCTCTCTCTCTCTTCTCTCTCTCTCTCTCTCTCTCTCTTCTCTCTCTCTCTTCTCTTTTTTCAAAAAGAGCATAATCTTCTAATGGATCATATAATCCCAACCCTTTCAATATTTTCTGGATCTGTCTTTGAATATGTAAAACAGCCTTGCTTAGAAATCTTTTGTGCCCTCCACTGGGTCCATTTGATGCTTATCCCTTTTTTTTTTTCATGGACAGGAAGCCAAGTGATAAAAACCACAGATGAGCCAGTCAGGAGAGCACACAGTGGACCCAAAGAGAGATCCCCACTTCCTGTGGAGGAGGAGAGGGGAGGGAGATGGGAGAGAAATGCCCACAGAGCCCGAGTTCAGCTTCAGTGAGAAGTCCCCCTCACAGGTAGATTGTCATAGGCAAAATATTCTACAGTGTACTATAGAGAATCAGTGTGTAGGAAGCTTATCAAGATTTAAAACCCTAGTGATATGTACTAATACTATGCATGCATGTTGTTATGTTTTTACTTCATTCTATGCGAAATAGAATCCTAAACCATCATCCAATGATAAAAGAGGATTAAACAGGGTGACATTTTTTTCTCATCACAAATCAACTTATTCCTTTCGAATATAATCAAGAACGATATATATGAATGATATTTTCTCAACTCAAGAAATGACTGCATGTTGGTCGAAAGTTACACTAGGAACCAACTTATATAGTAAATTGAATTTTTGTCCAGAAACCAAAAATTAAGGAAATAATTTAAAGATCATAATTGTTTTAAAATTTTTGAAGTAAATACAGACAAATGCATAAATTTGACATTTTTTTACAGAAAATGACTTAGTATGAGTCATTTGGACTCCTTGATTCTTTGAAAAATTTTGACAAAATGACCTTTACTTTTTAAATCATTGTCCCAAAAAAAAAAAAAAAAAATGTCAGATATGCGGCGCTGTGGTGTCAATTTATAAATGATGATCAAAGACATTTTAACCCCTAATTTTTTCTATTCTCAGTTGCTGAGAGTAGAGGAGGAAGTGGAGGAACTAAAAGGACTCTAGTGCTGGGAGTACAGGCAGGGGAGGTAAGTCGTACAGATCACATGCAAAGTGTTAATCTAAAGGTATGGTTTACACCTTTTCTACACATATTTGTAAGGGTTCCCATGTCCAAGGAACTACTCATTCTCATGAGGTCCATTGTTTCTGTCGGAAGACAAGTTATCATACCTTTCAAGATAGAGAACTGAAGTATTAGCAATTGAAAACAGGTTCAAATATAAATCATATACGGTACAAATTTTGATGCACCAGATGCGCATTTCAACAATTTGATGCTCAAACCGAAATGTTGGAAATCCGAAACATGAAATTAAAACTTTCAATACTAACATTGTGGTGTCAAAGACTGGAGCCAAATACTTCGAAGGGTCAAAGCT
Source organism: Ostrea lurida (assembly GCA_903981925.1). Classification (NCBI taxonomy): domain Eukaryota; kingdom Metazoa; phylum Mollusca; class Bivalvia; order Ostreida; family Ostreidae; genus Ostrea; species Ostrea lurida. The sequence goes on from CAJDSM010022867.1 coordinate 23,041, forward strand.
ATGCCTGAGGGAGATAATCCTTAAATTTGAAATAAATTTCTAATTTTACCACTGCAATTAAATACATATCTGTATTAAGTGAGAAATAGCTCATTGTTACAGAGTATTATAAAACATTTTGAACACTTGGAAATAATCATGTATGATGTTAAGGGATATAGGAGATTTTTACAACAGTGGCTTCTGTTGATGTTTCTGACAGACAAGAATCAGCTTTATATCTAACCTAATTAAATTATTTTGGAGTGTGACAATTTTGAAGAAAATTAATTGAAATTTGATAGTAATGAAAAATATATTCATCGAAGAGTAGTATTGTTGTGGTGCTCTAATATGGTTAGACTCAAGAGAAAAGAATAATGTTATGCTTTCTCATTTAAGAACCCTCTCTTACACTGCACACAAAAAGAGCTGGTAATTTTAAAGCAATTAGAGTTAACTGCCCTTAGATCTAAATTGAAATTTGTGGTATTACCAATTCTTAATCAGTTCAAGCTTTTGTAACATCAGTAGGTAAAGATACGTTAACCGAACTCTTTATTTACATGTTTTGTTTTCATTAAAGTGAACATAGGTGATTTCTGTTCATCAATACTTCATCATCTTTGAACATTTTTCTTGTGGGTAAATGGCCCGTACCATATATTAAAAACTACTTAGATAAACTTAATATTTGTTATTAACTTCTTAATGTTGATTTAACTTTCTCAGTGTCTATAAAAAAAATCAGTAGTGTATAGAGGCATTAGAGGGTCTTTAAATTTGCAAAATTCCCCACACATATACACACAAATTAGTTTAATATTATACATTCAGGGAATATTTATACTGATGTGATGTTGTAGTGTTTATACTGATGTGATGTTGTAGGTTCTGCCGGCAGGCGAGAAAGAGGAGACAGCAGAGGAGAGCCCTATTTTACAGTCAAAACGTATCCCCAATGTTGGACCGAATGGCTGAAGCCAGCAGTAGTAAGTTCTCAAGAGTCAGCCTTCATCCTAATGTCACTTCACAATTTTGGAAATTTAAAGTGAAACTAGATGAATGGAGGGGGTGGGATGAGTCCCTGTACTTCTTCCTGGTTCTGAAATAAATTTCCATGATGCGCGTTGATTGAAGCGTTTCATATTCTCCATTTTAGAGAAGACCCTAAACGACTGGGACAGGCCGCTGATGATTTGTACTCCCTCCTGCAGAAGGAGAATCTACTCTCGGCAGGAATTGTAAACAACGTACCGTGATCTTGAAATCCGTATTTAAACTCCTAGACATTGATGATATGCGTGCACAGCTCAAATTGGCAAAACTATTCTTGCAGTAAGCAGATTTTTTTTTTTTAGGGTTTTTTATTTTATAATGTCTTTCTCAAGAATATTAAGAAAAAAATGTTTATAGGAAGATATGTCTTGAGTTTGGTCTTTTCTTTATTTTTCATAGTTCAAATCACAGGAAATAATCTTTTGAGTGCTTGCAAACTAGTCTTCAAAATCAGCAGAAATGAAAAAAAATGACCCGGAGTTTCTCAAAGGAGATGTGCTAGGTAAGCTAATTTCATATTTAGTTTGGTTTTGTTGTCATGTGTGACTCAATTGCCTGTCAGAGTGCATTGCGTTTGCATTTTTTCCAAAAGAGAGGTAACTCAGAAATCAGGCATAAATAAATTGTACAAATTAGATTTTTCATCATCTGCTATCTTCTTCAAAACCAAGGTAATATAGTCTGATTATTTTCTCAACGAATATCTTAGGGTACTATGATTTTACTTTAAGAATGTTTCAAAAATATAAACAGATAATGAACACGCAATGTGTGACCTTAAATCATTGTTAGAAGAAAATTTCAAGAGAGCATGATCATGTTTATATTTCAGACGTCCTTGTGGACACGTTGAGGAGCACCGAATCCATTCAGTGCTAGTGAAGCCCTGGTTTTCTGTATAGGCTCATTAAAGCTGTTAACAGGCAAACTCCACCATAGTGAAACAGTTAATCAAGAAAGACTTGTCATAGAAACACCTGGCTATTCTCTCATGGTTTTGGAGAAGATAACAGATGATGAAAAATTTAATGTGCATAATTATTTATACCTGATTTCTGAGTTACCTCTCTTTGAAAAATGCAAACGCAATACAACTGTACATATATATACATACTGCAGAAACACTGTCAGTTGTTGTATAATTATATTTTAATCATCATAAAATAATTCTGAAGGGACTGAATGATCTGCGTGTTTCCTGTAACTCTTAGTATCATTAATGGAAGTCTTCAATATTGGAGATAGAGAATTTTTTGTGAAATGTACATTGCGTATGCCCTTAATTCAACGTTCTCAGGCATTGAGTCACACATGACAACAAAAACCCCACTAGATATGAAATTAGCTTACCTAGCACGTCTCCTTTGAGAAACTCGGGGTCATTTTTCTCATTTCTGCTGATTTTGAAGACTAGTTTGCAAGCACTCAAAAGATTATTTCCTGTGATTTTGAACTATGAAAAATAAAGAAAAGACCAAACTCAAGACATATCTTCCTATAAACATTTTTTTCTAAATATTCTTGAGAAAGACATTATAAAATAAAAAACCCTAAAAAAAAAAATCTGCTTACTGCAAGAATTAGTTTTGCCAATTTGAGCTGTGCACGCATATCATCTATGTCTAGGAGTTTGAATACGGATTTCAAGATCACGGTGCGTTGTTTACAATTCCTGCCGAGTAGATTTTCCTTCTGCAGGAGGGAGTACAAATCTTCAGCCGCCTGTCCCAGTCGTTTAGGGTCTTTCTCATGGAGAATATGAAACGCTTCAATCAACGCGCATCATGGAAATTTATTTCAGAACCAGAAGAAGTACAGGGACTCTCACCACCCCCTCCAATCATCTAGTTCAACTTTAAATTCTTCCAAAATTGTGAAGTTGACATTAGGATGAAGGCTGACTCTTGAGAACTTACTACTGCTGGCTTCAGCCATTCGGTCCAACATTGGGGATACGTTCTGACTGTAAAATAGGGCTTCCTCTGCTGTCTCCTCTTCTCGCCTGCCGGCAGAACCTACAACATCACATCAGTATAAACACTACAACATCACATCAGTATAAATATTCCCTGAATGTATAATATTAAACTAATTTGTGTGTATATGTGTGGGGAATTTTGCAAATTTAAAGACCCTCTAATGCCTCTATACACTACTGATTTTTTTTATAGACACTGAGAAAGTTAAATCACATTAAGGAGTTAATAACAAATATTAAGTTTATCTAAGTAGTTTTTAATATATGGTACGGGCCATTTACCCACAAGAAAAATGTTCAAAGATGATGAAGTATTGATGAACAGAAATCACCTATGTTCACTTTAATGAAAACAAAACATGTAAATAAAGAGTTCGGTTAACGTATCTTTACCTACTGATGTTACAAAAGCTTGAACTGATTAAGAATTGGGTAATACCCACAAATTTCAATTTAGATCTAAGGGCAGTTAACTCTAATTGCTTAAAATTACCAGCTCTTTTGTGTGCAGTGTAGAGAGGGTTCTTAAATGAGAAAGCATAACATTATTTTCTTTTCTCTTGAGTCTAACCATATTTAGAGCACCACAACAATACTACTCTTCGATGAATATATTTTTCATTACTATCAAATTTCAATTAATTTTCTTCAAAATTGTCACACTCCAAAATAATTTAATTAGGGTAGATATAAAGCTGATTCTTGTCTGTCAGAAACATCAACAGAAGCCACTGTTGTAAAATCTCCTATATCCCTTAACATCATACATGATTATTTCCAAGTGTTCAAAATGTTTTATAATACTCTGTAACAATGAGCTATTTCTCACTTAATACAGATATGTATTTAATTGCAGTTTTGGTAAAATTTAGAAATTTATTCAAATTTAAGGATTATCTCCCTCAGGCATAGCTTTGACCCTTCGAAGTATTTGGCTCCAGTCTTTGACACACAATGATTCTAGTATTTGAAAGTTTTAATTTCATGTTTCGGATTTCCAACATTTCGGTTTGAGCATCAATTTGTCGAAATGCGCATCTGGTGCATCAAAATTGGTACCGTATATGATTTATATTGTAACCTGTTTTCAATTGCTAATACTTCAGTTCTCTATCTCGAATGGTATGATAACTTGTCTACCGACAGAAACAATGGACCTCATGAGAATGAGTAGTTCCTTGGACATGGGAACCCTTACAATATGTGTAAGAAAAGGTGTAAACCATACCTTCAGATTAACACTTTGCATGTGATCTGTACGACTTACCTCCCCTGCCTGTACTCCCAGCACTAGAGGTCCTTTTAGTTCCTCCACTTCCTCCTCTACTCTCAGCACTGAAGAATAGAATAGAAAAATTAGGGTTAAAATGTCTCTGATCATCATTTATAAATTTACACCACAGCGCGCATATCTGACATTTTTTATTTTTTTTTTGGGACAATGATTTAAAAAGTAAAGGTCATTTTGTCAAAATTTTTCAAAGAATCAAGGAGTCCAAATGACTCATACTAAGTCATTTTCTGTAAAAAATGTCAAATTTATGCATTTGTCTGTATTTACTTCAAAATTTAAAACAATTATGATCTTTAAATTATTTCCCCTTAATTTTTGGTTTCCTGGACAAAAATTCAATTTACTATATAAGTTGGTTCCTAGTGTAACTTTCGACCAACACGCAGTCATTTCTTGAGTTGAGAAATATCATTCATATATATCGTTCTTGATTATATTCGAAAGGAATAAGTTGATTTGTGATGAGAAAAAAATGTCACCTGTTTAATCCTCTTTTATCATTGGATGATGGTTTAGGATTCTATTTCGCATAGAATGAAGTAAAAACATAACAACATGGCATGCATAGTATTAGTACATATCACTAGGGTTTTAAATCTTGATAAGCTTCCTACACACTGATTCTCTATAGTACACTGTAGAATATTTTGCCTATGACAATCTACCTGTGAGGGGGACTTCTCACTGAAGCTGAACTCGGGGCTCTGTGGGGCATTTCTCTCCCATCTCCCTCCCCTCTCTCCTCCACAGGAAGTGGGGATCTCTCTTTGGGTCCACTGTGTGCTCTCCTGACTGGCTCATCTGTGGTTTTTATCACTTGGCTTCCTGTCCATGAAAAAAAAAAGGGATAAGCATCAAATGGACCCAGTGGAGGGCACAAAAGATTTCTAAGCAAGGCTGTTTTACATATTCAAAGACAGATCCAGAAAATATTGAAAGGGTTGGGATTATATGATCCATTAGAAGATTATGCTCTTTTTGAAAAAAGAGAAAGAGAGAGAGAGAGAGAGAGAGAGAGAGAGATCTGCAAATGCGTATCAACATCTGCCAACTAAACAACTATACAATAACAATTTTCAATAGTGCTATTTCATAATATCAAAAAATACAGAGAGAATTTAAGTTGCCACAAAAACAAACTGACTACATAAATTTCATTTATGTAAACCATAGCTTCAACTTCTTTGTAGACTGATATATATAGTAGGCATAAAATTACATAATATCAGTACACGATCAGTACATGCTTTACAATTACCATCAGAAGGGCTGGTATCTAGGCGAGACTTGGCATCTGAACTGAGGGAGCTTTCTACACTGGTGGACTGTTGCAGGCGTGTTCTGGTGACCTTTCCCCTTTGAACTTTGTTGGGGTCAGATGGTGGCTTAGGGGGAAGTAACCCTGGCTCTACTTCCTCCTCTGATGGGAGTTTGGGTTTCTGAAGTTAAAAGAAAAGTTCCAGCTTTAATATTTAGTAGTCGTCTATATGCAAATGCATAAAATGGAAAAATATCTTTGCGGAGCAGTTTTATAATGCACATTTGCCACCTATACAAATACAATAGGATTTATCATGTAATGATATTTAAAAGTTTTCAGAAATCAACACAGCAGTTTAAAAAACAACCAAAACAACAACACCAAAACAACAAGCACTTCATGAAGAATATACAAGTTAATATGTGTCAAAACACCTTTGAAATAAAGTTGAATTAAGAATTTTTTTTAATAAAAACATGTCAATGAATCATTAACAATGTTAAAATGTAAATGGGGGTGTTCAATTATTGTATACTGTAGAGAACTGAATGTTTAGTATGGATTAAATATCAATAATCATGGTTCCAATTAAAAACTACTGAACATTTGTCCTATTTTTTATTTTCCATCACAACCTTTTTTGAGAATTCTTTCATTTTTTTTAAAATTAATCCTTGTTATATAAGTTCTACAAGCAAATAAAAGAAAACTACCAGCAGAGCTAAAACGGTCCTCTCAACTGCCGCCCTTCGGAGCCGCTTTATAGATCAATACCCGGTACCTCCCCAAGAGAGTACTAGAATAAAAGCCAAGCATGCTACAGAACAGTAAAAACACAGCATGCGTTAAACTTGGGGTGGGCGGCTTCTGAGAGGGAGCAGAGAAAAGTTCGGCGAAAGTCTAGAAAAAAGACCCAAACGACGAATGGTCACAATTAGTAATAGTACTGTCATATTTAACAAGTACATGGTACTACATTAGTTAGTCTGCTCATTTTAACACGAAGACAAACGAGGTCAAATTTAGTTACTGTCATACTATACACGGTACAGTGGTGGCACGTGATCTAGAATTAGCTAAAAAGGTACATATTACACACAGACAGGTGGTCAACGAAATGTAGTTAAAACGTAAAGTCCTGATAACAAAAAGGACACGGTCAACATTTGAGTAATACTGTCATAAACAAGACAGTGGTCACATATAATAGTTAACGTAGGATTAATTACCAGTCTCCTGGAAATAACGTGATAGCGGAATAAGAAAGAGAAGAAACGAAAATTACTGTTTACCGGGGAGCCGGAAAATCAGCAGCGGGGAGGTACACGAGTTAATGAAATGAAATCGGTCATGGACGTGCGGATCACCGTCGGTCAGCGGTCGGGAGGAAGAGGCAGAGAGAGAGTCCACAGTGCAGGAGAGATCAGCAATCAGGAGGGGAAGAAGAGGCTTGTATGTGTGAAGGTATGCGTATTGAGCATTGAGATCATTACGGAACTTTGGCCTAAAGGAGGATAAGCGGTAGCTAACATGTACATGTGAATTTTACAGGATGGTAGCTGCTCTCGTGATTTGTTTTAATGGACGTCAATCTTTTAGGGGTAGTGTTGTTATATGTGCAGCCCCTAATGACGTACGTAAAGTTGTGCTATGGTAGCTACGTTAAAGTCACCTGACAGCCATAACATTGAGCATTGAATCGTAAAATGCTCAGCTGGAATATGTGCGGGTACAATTGCTCCAAATAAAAAATATTCAGTGTTGACAAGGGTAACACCGTCCCGTCGTAATGTTTAATCGAATGTCATAGAGTTTTATAGGGGTGTTTGTTTAATTTGCAGGTATACTGCTAATTTTTCCCATCGTTCGCCCTGAAAATTTGAGCCCCGCATGCATGTTATCCGCCCGTATCCTGGATGTCCGTTAACAAGTGCATTAATTAAACCAAAATTAAAAATTGTTAGAAATATGTTATTCTTTTTAATATATTTTGCACACATACTGTGCATTTAGGAAGAAAAAAACCCTGACATCTCCATGAGAATATACGTTGTACGCGTTGTAGTATACATTTAGCCCATACGTTTTACACGTAAACACATGTAACAGTTAATGCTTATAGACTGCATATTTTCAACTACAACATTATTGGGGTGTACGGTAGTCACTGTGTTTGTTCCTTAAATCATGTTATTATTCCATTGATGTGAATGTATATGTTGGTTTTTCTTGAGGCCTATATTATAATTTTATAGTAGTTTGTAATACAATATTTATTTATATATTTTTTTGAATAAGATCAGAACATATCCTACACTCCAAGTGGAAAAAGATGTCCGAAACATTCCAATGCATTAAATTTCAAATGTATTCGGCGTTCAGGGCGGTGTGATTCAAGCGGTCGGAAATCAAACTGTCGCGGTGTTCTAGCGTGATCTTGTCACCCGTTCTACGAGATTGCGTGGTCCGGTTGGAGTTAGCGTGCGCTCACTCGGAGGATTTTGCAGCAAATTGCGGTCAACTTGGCGAGGAGTGCGTTTCCCTGCGATGCGTCACCGTGGCCGCGCTTTTGTGGTAAGGTAGAACGTTTCAGGGACCTGGTTGACAAAGAGCAATGGTTCACATTATGTTGACTGTGATAAAACAGACCATGGTCACATGTGTAGTTGACCTAGTCATAGTTAAACGAAGACAATGTGTCACATTAGTAACAAACCCGATCGATAGTAAACTATGACACGGTCACCATTAGTAGTTACTTGTCAATATAAGCATGTGACATGGTCACATAGTGTTACGTGTCATATCCCACAAAGACAATGGTCACGATTAGTTTGACTCGTCTAAAACATAACAAGACACATCTAGGTTACTGTCATTACCTAACAATAGACGTCGCGTCAGCAATTAGTTTTTTACTTGTCCAATATATACAGAGACACACGGTCTAACATGTTAATTTTACTGGTCATTAAATAAACATGACATGGGTCTATCAATTTAGTTAATTGGATTCATATTAAAACGTAAGGTCACATTAGTTGTACTGTGTCATATAAAGACCAAATGAGCATGGGATCACAAGAAATTTCTATGTCATACTGTGTCCATGATAACAAGACATGGTTCACATTAGTTTACTGTCATTAACACCCGACACCTAAGTCACATAGTTACTGTCAGTAATACACATTAGACCATGTGTTTCACCACATCTTCTTTTTGGTAAAAAATACTAGCACATGTTAAGTTACCTTCCGATATAACAAGACAATCGGTCACATTAGTGGTAATGGTCACTTATAGACAACACATTGGTCACATTTAGTTTATTTACTGTCAGTATAAGCAAGACAGTGTGTCACAGTTAAGTTTACTGTATGAATAACAAAGACATGGTCACATTAGTATCACTGTCATTAAACAAGACAAATGGTCACTATTCAGTTACTGTCATATTAACAGGACTATGGGTCAACATTTAGTTTACTGTCGATATAACAAGTGTCACATTAGTTACTCCGCGTCATACTAATTAAGACATGGTCAGCGGCATCGTATGTTACTGAGTACAACCTGGAATCGCCACGGCACCTCTCAATGGAAAGATTAATACCATCTATCTTTTACGTTGGGTTGTGTTCTAAAAGCCCAGATATGCACATACTGGCCAAAAATGCTTCCCTCATTTTGTAATGAGAGTTAATTGTAAAGATCGAACTGAACAAATACCATTGATTTTGTATCTGCAAAGTCTAGCAAACTTGTATATTTCGAAGAACAGATATGTGAACTATTACTCCTTGAAAATTGTGGACAGCACGAGTTTGGGAATATATGTGCGAACACAGTAAGATATTTCAGGAAAAATCGAAGTCTGCTTCGGTCCTTTTTATGATTTATTCATATCTATTATGTGAAAAATTGCGTGTGTGTATTGGCTGTGATTGCAACTCTGTGAAACTGCCTGTCATCTGAAGTAAGTGTGTTTTGCTAGTGTTATTGTTAGGACTATTTAAAGGCTATTGCCTAGTACTGTATCTTAATGGGACAAGTTCTATCGGACATCAGCATATTTCACGATTATTCTATTTAGTTAGCCTCATGGAAGGATACGATCTGTTATGAATTTGTTGAAGGTGTAAGCGGTTGCGAAGGGAAATCGTATGCACAGCCATTCTGTTGAGTATAAGAGAAAGATAACCATTTAAGTTGACTACTAATACTGTATCGGTCTATGAGTTTCTCCGGCTATTTTGAGTAAAGTTGCGCATCTAGATGTTGCTAATCTCTCCTGACGGTAGCCTCGGCAGGTTCGAAGGTGTGATTGTGGTCGGTGTTCTGGAGCTGTGATCGTGTTGAATTCGATATGGTTGTGCCATCTAAATATGCAACCAGGGTATGAGTAGGGCGTCATTAACTAATGAAATCTTAATGTCATTGATGATTTATCGAGTATTATGTGTCGATGCTATCATGTTATAACTGTAGGATGTGGGACATGCTCAACAGGCTGAGAGATGGCATGAACCCATGCTACAGGATATTTTCTTCTCTAGGCAGAGTAGGGTTATTAAATCACCATAAATTATGAAACATTTTGATTCGACTAACCTGTTTGAGTCGTAGATTTACACCAGATTTATCACAAGGATAGCCCATGTTAAGTCCGATTTTCACGACTACTATTTGACTACGGATGTTGCTGTTTTACGTCGATCAAGATGTAGTGGGTTCACTGGCGGGGTGTGACCGTTACAGGGATTCTTACTCTCCTAGGCACTGGCCCACCTCTGGTGTGTCAGTGGGTTCTCCGTGGCGATTGTGGTTTTCTTTTTTTTTTCATCCTCTTTGTTTTTTTTGCTATTTAGGACTTAGCCTGTAGCAAGTTTTGATCCTCTGTTGTTAATATTTGCCTCTAATAGATAGTGTATATAAATCTTGATCAAAAAAATAAAAGCGAAAAATCTGGCAGAAGCTTGTTTCAAAGAATAAAAATGGCGAGCAGGGAATTGCATTAATCAGGTTAAGTGTTTGAAAAGTTGCGGTATTAGTTGGACATTAAACTTGGTTACGGGAGCACAAATCCAGAACTTTGATAATTTTAAGTATTGGTTTGAACTGTGTTTGTTGATGAGACAATGAACAAATGAACATGCTTGGTTTTCATTGAAAATGCACGTAAATACATGTTGTTCACATCTCTAACAAAAGTAGACGAAATCTTGCTCTCTTTTTATTACAAGTGCTAGTCTGGAATTATCGATATATACGGCCACTCAGGTCACGCCATTTTCGTTATAAGGCCGCAGCTTTTCTGGGAAAAGTGTTTCCTGTTACTTAAATCTCGTTAATCTCGTTTCAACCTTGGCCACGGTGGTTAGGTCACAAAAGTCGTTTCCACGAGTTGTTTATTATCCTGAATAAAGCCCCATTGCGTGACAGTATGTGGTCACGAAAGCGGTAAGATTTCGTATCGTCTCCGTGCCACACTGTTTCAAAAAAAACTTCGTAAATTGACTTGTGGTTAGAATCTACAGGAAAATAGATAATTTATATGTGCGTGGTTACTTTTACTGTACTAGATGACAAGTTTTCAGTTTAGGTAATGCTACCCACGAGAAGATGTATTTTGAGTTTCAAGAAACTAAAAGAAGATGAAGGATATTGTGATGTTTGAAAGCAATAATGCAGTTAAAAATTATAAAAATAAATCTAACAGAAAAGTATTTACAATGAATTATATAAGACGAACATGAAAAACAGTGGGTAGCTCTTTTTTTTTTGTTTTACAGAAATTGCGGACTTTTTTCGTTTTAATTCCGAAATTTAATTTCATTGCCAAAATTATTTAATAGGTCACAGATTCAGGAGAGACTAAACAGAGATCGTTTTATCGAGAGCTCGTAAATTAAAACATGATCGGCTGTTTTGGTTAAACAGAATAATGTTTTATAATGAATACAAATAAAAGTCCATTAGTGACATTTGTTTGATTTTCACAGAATATCAATACAGTAAATCCTATTGATGCACCTACGACTTGAGAAGTGTCATCTTTTTCATTTTTAGCTTTTCAAAACGGCGACAGAACACCTTCGGGGAAGAAGTCAGTTGTCACAGACATAATACATTGCGATGTCTTCTAAATATCTATCAAAGTCAATCAAATCCTACTAATCGTAATCATGAACTAAATAAGGATTATGCATAGTGAACCAGATCCTAGAATCATTAAATACAGTTAGCTAAAAAGAAGTACTACAAACGACCCCAAGTCGATGACGCATCCTTTATTCCTTTAGTAGAACATCGACACAGTTTCAAGATATCACAACTCAACCATATGGAGACAAGTTATAACTGTGCTGGGATGCCAACACAAAGATGTCCGGAACACCTTCCCACTGGTCGCGAAAAAACTATATCGAGGGTTTTTCTAAGAAAGACTTCGGTTCTGTAATTTAGACCTTAAACACATAAAGTTGTTGGAAAATCCCAAATTTCTCTCGGTCATTTGAAATGGCGACCATTTGAAACATTGAGAAATTTATCCTTAAGAAATACGATGCATGATAGAATTATGTATCCTCAACGGACCTACATAATCAAGATGAAGTAGAGGAATGTTTTAGCGACATGCTGATACATTATCAGTATATGGGAATCATTTTGAACAATGTTCGCTTAATTTGTTTGATGCTGGAAAAGAATCTAAGGTCATTAAATTACACAAGGAATAAAATTTTGTAGAAATTTGACAACTTTGATTTTTCGGGCTCCATTTTGAATAAGGGAGCCATTTTGTAAATTGCAAAAGTTGATTGTGCCTTTCCTCAGGACCCCCTATCACCTCCACGAAGTTTGCATTGAATCTGTTGAAGTATGTTCATAAAATCGTACGGAAAAATTATCACTAAAAAGAGGAATGTTAAGACCCCCTCAACCCACCTCCCCACCGCCAAACCCCCCAACCGCTCAAAAGAACAACCCTTTTCTAAAACAATATTTCCCCGACACTACATGTTAGGGGACATAATATAAGAAAGTGTTGGATTATGATTGATCAGTTTCCTCACAACCTAAACAAGGATCGCAGTTAAATGAGAATCGTAAGTAGGAACTCTGGTGTACCCCAGGAAACAATTCTTTTTTTCCTGAAGTTTCTGTGGCATATAAATGACCTACATGGTTGTTTAATATCATCAGTCAGAGTATTTACCGTTGTTTGCCTCTTGTATTGCACCATCCAAAACGAAGAAGATCATCCCAACCTATAAGTGCACCTCTGTCAATAAAATCGTCTCTCTGTATTTTTATGTGAAGAGGAATTTAGTGTATGCACTCGACTTTCACAACATCATAATTGCGTTTGGTAAGTAAAATCGATAAAAGCTGTATTCAACTTACATTGCATCAAAATTTTAATAATGTAATTTTAGTAACAATTGTAGCTTTGAACACGCTGCTCATTTTCGATGCTTCATTCTATTACCATATAATTTCCGTATGTGTCCTCACATACAAGTGCAAATGATGAAAAGTTTTTAATATCATTATTCTTATCAAAAGGGGATCCCTGAAGATTTGAAAGTGGGATCTATATTTAGTTTTTATTATCAAAAATGGGGAGGGGTCCACTATCAAATTGCATGATTTCAACCGTTTCAATATAAACATTCTAACGAAGAAGGGAATATCTTATCTTATCTACTTGAACGATTCATTTGTGTTGTACATGTAATTCAAAGTCATGATATAACAATGAGATGCCATTGATGACCATCCTCATTATGAGAGTCAAGCCAACTTTAAAGTGGAACGCCAAATAAATAATTTTGGGTATGTAAGTGTAGCAAACTTGTTATATGTTGAAAACAGGATGTGAACTATTACTTCCTTGAAATGTTTGGCATACACAAGTTAAGAGGTACAATTCATTAGAACAGAGTAAAGCTATTTTAGGAACAAAATGAGGTGCTGCTCTTCTTTGTATGATTGTTCATCTATTCATTGCAAAATTGCAGTATTTATTGCTGTGATTACAACTGTGAATTCCTGTGATGTCAAGTAAGTTTTTGCATTGCTGTTTTAGAAATGTAAAGGTTATTGTCTATACATGTATATATGAGATCAGTGTTAACGGCACATATATTTCATACAGAGTAGGTTATTAAATCAACATAATTATGAACATTTTGATTCGACATACCTGTTGATTCGTAGGTATTTACACAGACTTTATCACAAGATAGCCATGTTAAGCCGATTTTCACACACTAATTTGACTACGGACTGTTCTGTTTACCTGATCAAGACTTATGGGTTCACGGCGGGTGTGACCGGTTAACAGGGGATTCTTACTCTTCCTAGGCACTGGTCCCACCTCTGGTGTGTCCAGGGGTCTCGTGTTTTCCCCATCTTTGTTTTTGTTTCTATTTAGGATTACCTGTACAAGTTGATCTCTGTTTGTTATATTTGCCTCTACAAGATAGTGTATATAAATCTTATCAAAAATATAAAAGCAGAAAAATCTGCAAAGCTTTTCAAAAATAAAATGGCGAGCAGGGATTGCATTAATCAGGTTAAGTTTTTGAAAAGTCGGTATTAGTTGTGACATTAAACTTGTTATAGGGAGCACAAATCCAGACTTTGAAATTTAAATATTGGTTTGACTGTTTTGTTGATAGACAATTGACACAAAGACATGCTTTTTTTTCATTGAAAATCACGTAAAACATGTGTTATCATCTCTAAAAATAAGTAACGAAATCTTGCTCTCTTTTTATATGTACACAGTTAAGTCTGGAATTATCGATATAACGCCACTCAGTTCATCGCCATTTTCGTTATAAGGCCGCAGTTTTCTGGGAAAGTGTTTCCTGTTACTTGAATTCTCGTTAATCTGTTTTCACCATTTTTCCACGGTGGTTTAGGCACAAAAGTCAGTTTCACAGTGTTTATTATCCTGATAAACCGCCATGCGTACAGTACCTGTGGTCACCGAAGCGGTAAACTTGTCGTTATCGATCTCCGGTGTCCACCTGTTTCTAAAAAAACTTCGGTAATTACTGTGTTAGAATCTACAGGAAAATGCATAATTTATATGTAGTCGTGTTACTTTTACTTATAGATGACAAGTTTCAGTTTAGGTATGACATCACCACGGAGAAGAGTATTTTGAGTTTCAAAAATAAAAAGGAAAGGATAGTTGTGATGTTGAACAAATAATCATGTTAAAAATTATAAAAATAAATCTATTACAGAAAATATTTACATGAATTATATAAGAGAACATGAAAAACAGTGGTAGCTCTTTTTTTTTTTTTTACAAAATCGCGGAACTTTTTTTTAATTCCGAAAATTTAATTCATTGCAAATTTATTAATATGTCAAAGATTCAGAGGAACTAAAAGTGCGTTTTATCGAGAGCTACTG
The DNA here is from genome assembly GCA_903981925.1 of Ostrea lurida. Taxonomy (NCBI): domain Eukaryota; kingdom Metazoa; phylum Mollusca; class Bivalvia; order Ostreida; family Ostreidae; genus Ostrea; species Ostrea lurida. The sequence goes on from CAJDSM010022867.1 coordinate 38,050, forward strand.
TATAATATAAAACATGTAATCGACTGTTTTGGTTAAACCAGATTAATGTTTTATAAATGAAATAACTAAAAAAATGTCATTAGTGAACATTGTTTATTTCACAATGAATAATACAATAAAGTCTATTGACTACCTAACGACTTGAGGAATGTCCATCTTTTTCATTTTTAGCTTTTTCAAAACGCGAAAGAAACACCTTCGAAAATTACAGGTTGGATTCACAGACAGTAATACATTTCGATGTCTTCTAAATCATCTTCAAATCAACTCAAATCCTTACTAATCTAAATTCAGGAACTAAGATAAGGATTATGCATGTGAATCCAAGATCTTAAATACAGTTAAAAAGTTTCTAAAAGAAGTACTACAAAGACCATCAGTCATGACGCAATCCTTTATTCCTTTATAACATCGACACAGTTTAAGATATCACAAACTCAACCAATATGGAGCAAGTTATAACTGTGCTGGATGCCAACACAAAATGTCCGGAACACCTTCCCATGTCGCGAAAAACACTATATCGAGTTTCAAGAAAGACTTCGGGTTTCTGAATAAACCTTAAAACATAAAGTTGTTGAAAATCCAAATTTCTCGGTCATTTGAAATGGCGACCATTTTGAACATTGGAAAATTTATCTTAAGAAATACTGATGCTAGATATGAATTATGTATCCTCAACGGACCACATAAATCAAGAGTGAATCGTAGAGGAAAATTGTTTAGGCACTTGATACTTTGACGTTATATGGGATCATTTTGACCTACGGGCACCTCTGCATGTCGACGTGTGATTGTTCTGTTCTAGACTGTGATCATGCATATGGTTGTCCAAGTACAACAGGTATGATAGGCGTCATTACAATCAATTTTATCTTCTTATGAGTATTATTCGAAGAAACATATGTTCTCAATGTACATCATGTTAACTGCAGGTTCGGAAACGTATTCAATACGACACGATGGAACATCTACAAATGACTTCTTTCCACAGGGTATTTCATCAACATCATGAGAAACTTTTGATTCGATATTCATTAATTCATAGGTATTTTATACAGATAATGAATTTATCACAAGATAGTGTGTTTTAAATTCTATCAGAAACTTAGAAAGCTGTTTAAAAAATGAAATGAGGAGTGGTGTTGCATCTATCAGGTTATGTTTTGAAAAAGTACGATATAAGTTGTCACATTAAGCTTGTTTTTACTTAATATATTTCCAAACTTTAATTTTGAAATAGAGATTGTTTGACTATTTTGTTGATAGACTATATACATAAATGGCTTGTTATTGTTTCCGTTGAAAATCATGTAAAACCTGTGTTATCATCTCTAAAATAAGTAACAAAATCTTGCTCTTTTTTATATGTATATGATATAAAACGTGTAATCGACTGTTTTTGTTAAATCAGATGAATGGTTTACAAAATGAATAACTAATATATAAACCATGTCATTAGTGAAATTTGTTCATTTTCACACGAACATCTCCAATAAAATCTGTTGAATATCTGAACACTTCGGGAATGCCAACATTTTCATTATCTTTAAAACGGGAACGAAACATTAAATCTTTCAAAACAGTTTAGCATATCACAAACTCTACGAATATGGAACAAGTTATAACTGTGTTGGGATAACAATACAAAAGTCCCGGAACACCTCCCCATGTCTGAAATGGTGACAAAAATATATCAAGTCTAGAAAAAGACTTGATATTTAGAATTCAACCTAATATGCTGACGGTGCTACCGTAGGTGCGAGCGAAAACCCTAGGGTAGCGTAGTCTAACTACGACCAATTGGGTAATTTCTACCGATGATGTGTACTCCTAATTTTTATTTCACCGTTTGTATCAGACAATTTTCCGAAATAAAAACATTTCCCTATATGCAACTTTTTCTCTCAAAATTATTAATACGTTGTTTGATTTTGATTGTTACCACAGAAATCTTCGACCGAGAAGACGCCCCGGGAAAATACGAACGACAACTTTTCAAACGTAATGAGCAAACCAATATTTTACTTATAGTATTTAAAAAAAAATAATTTAAATATCCATTGCCGTTATTGTTAACAAAATAATACAGAACCATACAATTGCAGGAAATGAGAAATATTCATTAAAATTATGTAATTGTGTCCGTTTAACAACAAAAACATTTTTTAAAAATCAGTCGAAGTTACCCTAGCACGATTTTATTGTTTGTGGGTTTGTGGGGAACGATATGTAAAAAAAAATGTTTCTGTTCGCTATATAGCAGTGTAAAATAGATAAAACATTAATTTTTTTATTAAATGCACACTTAGGCCCAACTAGTGCATGTGTTAAAAAACTTTAAATCGAATTATCTGATTTAAAATCAATACTACGTATACGTGACACCCCCTCCCCTCCTCTTCAGATTCAAACTAATAAAAATATGCGAAAGT
>CAJDSM010022869.1:3360-13630 GCA_903981925.1 Ostrea lurida
TCTGGGTCTCACTAAGAAATATAAGCAAATTCTATAGCTACTGAAGATCAATACCCAAGCTACTGTGTGTGCTTGCTTTAAATTGTGGACTGTTGCTATCAAGTAATATCAGGATGTGATGTCAGTAAAGATTTATAAATGTTTGAAATGTTTTTGTTTGGTAATTTCACAGAAGGTCTACCGTATGAAGTGATTCCCACAGATGGACTTGAACTGGTGTCCAACCTCCAGTGTTTGACCACTTGTTCTGCTGTGTGGGCCTCCTTGTACATGAGGGAGCAGCTTCAGTCAGCCATTATACGGGACCTCACCCACAAACTCAGGGACCAGGTCAAGGCTATAGGAAACCAAGTGGTTCTCTTCTTCCAGGTATGAATACCACGAAAGTTACTTACGAAAAATTGTGTGACCTGCTGGAGTACTGTTGCTTCTAATCTCTAGTATGTTGCCTCCAAATATATAAATGTGTTGGTGAATTGTTTGTACTATTATTTCTCTTTCACAAATGACTAATCATAATGCAGAACAAGTGTGATAATTTCTTGTGTTCTCAATATTTTAAGGTATAACACCTTTTATTACAGTTAGGGCTATTCCAGAAATAAATGTATGGGGGGGTCGGAAGGCACTTTTTTCCCCAACCCACCACCCATAAAATTTTATTTAGAAAAACCCCACAACGAAGAAAATATAATTTGTTGTAAATGGTGCCATGCATAAAATTAAAATTTTTTAAGCTGGAATTGATTGGGATTGTGAAAATTTTAATGTAACAAAGTCAGTCGAGTGATGTGGGAATGGCTCGCTTTCCACTTGAAATTCCATTCAAATTTGGGAAGCCTCGCAGTTCATGAAAAGGTCTATGTTAAGCTAAGTGCCATCCTAGCTGCATCGGATTAGTTTGAAAAAGCATTCAGTTGTTGGAAGTTTTGCCTGTTAAATGTAAAATCCTGTAAGTTTTTAAAAATTTGATTTGGTAGTTTTTCTTATGAAGATTTTTGAAATTTTAAGCATAATCAGATTGCACTGGAAGTCATATTATTACATAAATTGACATAATTATAACTAGTATTTTACCTTGAATCATTATTAGTGACGTTTGTTTTTAAGTTTATTTAAATAAAAAAAAAAAAAACAGATTGTGTAAAAAAAAAAAAAAATTGACTAATTAGCTATTCTTCAAGAAATGTTTTAATATTTGATATTGGCCCTTTATAAAATAAATGTCAATGATAAATTGTTTTGTTTTAGATCTACCTTTTTACTCTATCATCATACATATTCTATACAATATGTGTCATTTCCATAACTTTGTGCTTTCTCTCTGGCAGTTAACATTTTCTACAGCCAGAAACAAATAGGAACTGGCATATTGTATAAAAATTTCAAGAAATGTCTGATTGCTCTGCATCCCAGATACATGGAAGACCACGTTGCACTTATTTTAGCCGGAAAATAGAAATGAATCTTATATTTTTTCGGGTGATGCAGGTATCACCGAATTTTAGACGGTAAACTCGTCAATGCGCGAAGCGCATTGATGAAAAGTTTTACCGTCTAAATCTCGGTGATACTGCATATCCCCGAAAAATATAAGATTCATTCTTAATCATTTAATTTTATATTACAATAAAATAATGTTCATTAGACTTTATTTGTTGTTCAGGTCAGTGATTGAAAAATCTACCTCAATTCTTAAGAGGTGTTTTAACCAATGAAATCGGCGCTAGGTGATCAACGTGAAATAGAAATATAGAGAGTGTTATGCGATCACCGCGCAAAATGAAAGTAGGAATTAAGGGAGGTAACTCTAACAAACTCAGATTGGTAGGCCAGACGTAATGCAACGATTTTCGACGACGATGAACAAATAATACGATTTCGCTTCATTATCCTGCTTCTATTTATTGTTTGAAGTATATTTCTAACATTTGATACCCCCCAGGTACAAAATTAAATCTAACCGGCGACCCACAAGGTATGAAATAATAAATTTACAACAACAACCAAGCATAAAATTTTAATTGAAGTGCCGTCCGACCCCCCCGTACATTCATTTCTGGAATAGCCCTTAGAATGAAAGCTAAATTGATTTGATAGTGGGTTATCAAAGAAGCATTCTCATTTGAAGAACTATGTTATTGTAAGACAGGTATGAAGTTTAATTTTCGGGTTGTGATTTTTATTCCCCCAGGGTTGTGAGGGTGAGATAGAAAGCCTGATCCAGGAATCCAGCTGTAATATAATAGAGAATGTGATGAGTGTTTGTCGTATTACTGGCGAGCTGGCCCTGGCGACAGACACGAGAATGGTCAGTCTGGAGGTCATGCAGACGGACGACTCTTCCTCTACAGACAAGGTGAGACAGTGGTATTATACACAATATAAAGATCTGTCAGATTGTCATGCAGACGGACGTGAGACGGTGGTATTATACACAATATAAAGATCTGTCAGATTGTCAGTGTACTAATCCAAACTACACTAGACTGTATGTTAAGAAATTTTTGCTATGTTGGGGTTTAGGACACAGATTGATGATGTTATTTCATCATGTGTGTTGTGTGCACTATATATTCAATGTAAAAACTTTTATTCTGCTGTGTAATAATGTAGGCCCCAGATTAGAGGGAATTTTATTGGATTTTGATGATGCTAAAATGCTGAAAATTTTCACCATTCTGAAATTTAAATTTCATGTGAAATGAATCATGATGGGAGTTTGTGAATATACTTTCCAAGTACAACGTTGACAATGGTTTTTCGAGAGGTAAACATTTTCAATGGTACCCTCAACTACATGCAATATTTGTTTTGTTATACTGAATGTTATAAAAACAACAAATTGTTGTAATCGTTTGTTAACTTTGATCACTGTCATGCGATGTTTCGTATATCGATGCAGGTAATTGCGTTTATCACAAACGCTCAAACAGTGTCATCTAACAATCTACTGTGAACCATATGCGCATAAATTTGACGCATGTGATAATTTTTCATAATGTTACCCGTTGTCAAGTAATGTTTCCTGTTGCTAGATACTATCACCCTGGAAGGCGTGTTTTCTATTCTCAGAGGGAGACAGTATGTTTTATCAACTGTTCCTTGGCCAATCAGATTCGAATATTTTAAATACATGAAAGTAGTTTAATATACAAATATTGACTGGGGTTGAGGGCAACATTGATTATGACAGTCCCAAGGAACGAAATATTGCCCGACGCGGAGCGGAGGGCAATATTTTCGTCCCGAGGGACTAACATAATCAATGTTGCCCGAAAACACAGTTAATATTTGTTTTGTTATATGAAAAACAAAAACGACTCAATATAAAATAGTTTGTTATATTCATGCAGTAAACAATAGTCTCTATATTCTCTATATTGAGAAAACACTCAGCAGTTGATATTTGCTCCGACGAAAATAATTTTTACAAGTTAACATCGAGATAACATGGGTCATGCTCTTGCTATTTCGTTGTCCAATATCAGTATCGGTAATGCTATCTATAGAATCTTGCCATGATTGCTTTCTAAAACGTTATCTTGTTTTTTAATTGTGATGTCACGTTTGCTTTGTAGTCGCAGCGTTTTTATTACGTCACAATAAATCAATCTTCTTGTCTCAATCAAGGTGGGGAAAAACTCGCTGCCGGTCAATATTTAAAATAAAATGACCGGCAATATTTCTCGGAGGAACAAATATCAATAATGTTGAGCGTTTTCTCTATATAGAAAATATAGAGACTATTATTTACTGAATATAACAACAATAAATATTCAACTAGTAACCCACATAAGCTTAAACTTTTGCTTATAAGTAGGGCTTCATGATCATAAACAGTCATCACAGGAAATCACTCTGTGGGAAATATATGGTAGCTCAGTCACAATCAACACATAGGAAATGTCGCAGTCAACATATGGGAAATGTCGCAGTCAACATATGGGAAATACTGCTTCTGTGTATAACCATTGCAGTTATTTTTATACTTAGGAATTTGAAGTGTAATATAGTGCATTTTTCCATGGAAGTCCTTTATAACCTAATTGCATTATCTATTTTTACTCAGGCTTACAGTAACATACTTGGTACCATGTATCACTTTGACTAAAGGCAATTAGATATAAATAGATGATATAAGCACCACTGTATTATACCATTGACCTTGACCTTGGTCTTCAGTTGTTGTTTTTTAGTACATTTTCTATAACTTGGTATGCTCTTATCTTTTAAACTAAGGATTAGACACATAAATTCAAACTTTTAAGACAACATGTGTTGTTGTGATGATGACTTTTGACCCCAGGATCAGACTATTTGTGCATATTCTTTTCAGCTAATTTTTTTGTACATCGGCCTGTTTTTATAATCCTTTGATAAAGACATGAAGTTTAGGTGTATCAAATTAAGTCATTATGTTACATCATTAACTTCATATCACCTTAGCTATGGAAAAGCATCAGTTAAGGTGGAATGAAACGTTTGACAGTTTTTTGCCTATGAATTCAGTCATAATGATGATGAAAGTTGGCAACAGCCTAAACACGATACCTTCAACTGTTTATTTTTAGGCATTTTTTTAGATTTGTTTTTAAAAAATGGAAAAAATGCATTTTTGTCCTAACCCTTCCATTACATACACACTATTTGTATTGAAAAGTTAAGGCAAAATGTATAGTAGATGAAGACAATGAAAACAAAATTCTATTCAGTGTACATTAATTATATTTAAAGAAAAACATGACAAAATATCAGAAATCGTCTTTTATTATACAGACAGGAAAACCACTGAAATATATGTAATGGAGAAGCACATATGTTAACAAATAATATTCAAACCAAAAATGAATAAAGTTTTAAAGGAACACATGATATTTTTCCAAAACCTTGTAATAAAATATCCTTTAACAGGAGTAACCCTTCTTGATGTATGAATAAAAAGCAAGGCAACATTTTGATCACAATTTAAAAATTCGAATTCTAGTTTATCTTTGGCATTATCTGGACATACAGAGTTGGCATTTATTATACAACATTACTTCAATTGTTTATTTTGAATAAAGCTGGGATACCCTTAGGAATTAGCACCCTCACTAATTAATCCAAGTTAAAACCTAGGTCAGTATAGACTTATCACTTATATTCGCCTTCAACATTGAACCCGACCATATATAAAATATGAAGGAAAGACTAGTAAATAGTCAGGTTCAATGTTGGAGGCGAATATAATCGATAAATCTAATTTTGTGCGGTTCCTAAACTTTTTCTTCCTCGACTAAAACGATAAACCGAAAGTAGACCGTGTTTCAAGCGGAAACATGTCACTTAGTTATAATATGGACGAACGTTTCATACTACCTTAAATATGACACTTGATGGCCATAGATTTAGAACTATACATAATTATGACAATGGAGACAAATGATGTGTAGGTGTATCAAATAAAGTCTACATCACATCATTAACTTACGCAGGACCACAATGGAAACTAGCTTTATGCTAATATGTGTCATCCTGGATAAATAAAGATTATTATTAACTTCATATGACCTAGACCAGATGACACTTGATAGCCAAAGGTTTAAAACTATATATGTTAATGACAATTGAAACTTGTACAGTGTATTTGCAAAAAAGAAAGACCAATCCAAGAAGAGCAAAATTTTGTAATTTTGTTAGTTTTGGTTTTAGTTTTTCTCCTTTAAATTTCCCCGAATAACTTTTTAAAAAAAGATTTTTGGATAAAGAGACTTCAAACTACCCATGCAGAGTTTGTCGGTGATGAGATTCGGTATTCTGGATGGCGGATCTAAGGGGATGGATAATGGGATTTACAATCATTTGGAATTTTGTTTGTTGTACAGGTCAATGCAGAGGTATGTCAGTCCTTCCTAATGGGTTGTGATGAACTGGTGGACAAGAGTTTACAAGGTGCCATATCTTCATTGGAGGAAATGGAGTCTAAAGCTCAACAACTGGGGGACGTCTCAGCAGCCAAAATTGTAAGTCAGTGCTTGGTAGGCTGTCGATAAAGAGCTCAATGTAGAAACTCAATGTGTTTCAAATTAACAGGAGTTGTATGTAGGGAAGTGTTAGGTTTTATATAAAGTTGCAATAATCCAACAAATCATACTAATGCATGTATGTATGAGGGAGCAGACAGGGTAAAGAGGATGGGAGAAAAGGGGGTTGGGGACTGGGAGGAAGAAAGAGAAAAAGGGCAAAAGGTGGGGCAGCCCTTCCCCAGTCTGCACCACCCCTCATGTTTATGCTATTCTTACTTTGTCAACATACAAAGAACTTGCATGGTATTTTTAAAACCAATTCTGCAGATATTAATTAAGAAAAACTACTCATGGAATTCCAAAAGAGAGAGATAGAAAGAGATTATTTCCTGTTAAGGCCATTATGTCAACTGTAGTGCACAGTTAAGACCACAGTGGTATAAATTCTTAATTGCTTTACACATAGCTGATACTTCGTGTTTTCAGAACTTAGGAGAAGTACCTAGAAGTGTTGAAATTATAATTGGTTCTGCCAGAGATCTGCTAGAAAAATGTCAGGAAGTTCAAGTAAGTCTTCCATTTAGCATTGCCTTTTTAGTGTTTGAAAAATTCCATCATTTTAAGAAGATATTTAGAGATTGTAAATTCATGCATATGACTTGTAGGTGGAGATCAATATGAGTGTTCGGGACAGCTTTCAGTCAATCCCCGCCTCTTTCTACAGCTTGAGTTACAAGCGATGTCGTGGTCTAGTGACCCAGATAAGTAATCTGCTGGAGACTGTGAACCTTTTGATGCAGAGTGTTCAGCCTGTTGTACAAGGTAAATTCCAAGTTCACAAAACTCATCTCATGAGTAGAACATGCTCATGCCTTGTAGAATCAAAATAAATAAATAATTGCCTTTTTCAGGAAAATCTCACCACTTATTAACAAATTGAGGGGGGGGGGGGGGGGTAGGGGGGCAGGAATCTCACTGTCCATCAATCTGCCTTTTTACCCCCATTCACTGGAGAGACATAAAAGCTCATAATTAGCCATGACTATACTTTATCTCACCCTCACAATCAAAATTATTTATAGATTTCATAGCCCTTGGGGCTTGTGATACCATTCAATACTCTCAGAATACTTGTTTTTGATTGACTGCAAAGCAATTTTTAACTAAACTTGTCAATAAGTTTCCTCGATAAAAGGGGGGGATTTATGCCCCCACCCTCCTTTCCCTATTCCAAGGAATAATGAAAAATAGACATGGGTGTATTAAAAAAAGTTCTAGAGAGCCATTCAAGCAGAAAGTTAAATCTTACAAGAAACGTCCTTATGATATTTACTGGTTTATTCAAACCATGACATAATTAGGCCAGGGTAAAGCAACTATTTTGAATAAGAGCAAAGTGATAAATGTGAATGATGTGACCCATGGGCATCTTGTTTGTTCATCGATTACTGTAAGGTATTTTTTATTTAATAACATTTGATTCATCAAAATAATGCATTTGATATTTTGTAGGCAAAGACAGTGATGTCAGAAAACTGTGTCGATGTGCGGAGTTAATACAGAAAGGTGCTTTACGGTTAATCTCCATGTCCTCTAGAGACAAGGTCAAGGACACCGACCTCTCAGATACTTCTGTGTTATCAGACTCCCAGTCTGAGCAACTAGAGCTCGCCGTGAAAGAACTGTGTTCAGCAACCAAATCTCTCATTGAACAGACTGAGAAAGTGGCCCAGACTGAGACCCCCAGCACCACCCCCCGGGGAAAGCGCCTGTTACCCGTGTCTCCGGATAAAGCGCTGGTATCATCTCTCAAGAGGAACATTTCTATAATTAGAACTCCTGTAGTAAACAGTGACAGTGGCCGGAGACAACTTAGAAATCAAACTGAATCTTAGTGAAATAAAGGAAACAATTATATATTTATTTAATGTATGCAAGCTTACTGAGGGGCTTTTTTATTGAGGGTTAATATATTAATCATATCATTACAGTATCACCCACAAATAAGTGTCTCAACACTTTGTTTAGATGTAAGGGAAGAAAGCATAAGATTTTTCAGGATAGCAGGTGTCGGAGGTAAACTGCATGTATGGTTTATTTTGGGGAAATGAGGGATGTTTATTCTTTCTTAAAATAGACGCAGGGGAAACTTAGAGGGATGTGGACGATTACAGTGGCAAATATGATACTTGTTTATTTATATAAAAACTTGCAATGTGGGGAAAAATTGTTATAGATGTGTCTGTTAATCTTTGTAATCATGTCATGTTTTCAGTGCTATGTGCCTTTTCCAATAGTTTTGTTGTTTCACCTTTTGCAATAACAGATCCTAAATACGATTGCGGGTATATGGAAATTTTGTTCTTCAACGCCAGTTTCCTCATCACCCAATAAACCAACAAAGAAAGCATATTCATTTGCATTTTCTAACATATAAACAAGATTTAAGTACTAAAATATCATAATGTTGATCATTTCGTTTCTGTTCCAACCTTTAACCTTGGAAATCGCTCCATATTTGGTAATGACCATGGCAACGGGTGACATTACAACAACGGATCCAACTAGTTTGCAACAAACATGCATTTATTGGATGATAAACGCAATGTCAATCTCAAAGGAAATATAACAGAAAAGGGTTCAGTGAATGAAAATATAACAGCGATATGCATAAGGTCAATTGGATGTTAAGGTCACTGAAAGAAAAAAAGGCATGTCCAGACTACTTCAGAACAAAGCAACTCACAACATTGAACAGTGTACACGGAGATGCCAGTGGTGTGTCACGCTCCCATCATTCAGTCATCTAAAAACTTCTAGGTCTTCTACAGGAAGTTCTCTATAAATCATTGGTTCATTATGCTATTGCTATTGCGTGATGCGACTCTCGAGCAGTAAAGAGGAGACAACTCTAATGACTTCAATTTATTTTTCTTCATGATTGCAATCTTGACACAGTCCTGAAATTTAGAAACACTACTACAAATGTTTTTGTCCAGTACTGGATATGCTTAAGAGCCCTAACAAAAATTGAATTTTATAGTTTCTGTCAAACATGTGACACCATTAGTGCATTCAAAGGGTTTACAGTGAAAGACTTCCAGTCATATTTTGTTCATCAGTTGAAGTAAAATGTAATAAGGCCACATAAAATAAATTTGTCTGGTTCTCGGGGAATTGATTTTTGAAAAAGTGGGTAGGTAGGTAGGGGTTTATTTTTTGTTTTTATTTCCCGAAGAGCGAGGGTAGGGATTTTATTTTTTGTTTTTAAATCAAACGATATAAAAAGCTGAAATGATTCAACATATTTTACGAAATGTAATTTCAAGGGCATCAATTGTATGCACGAATAACTCAGTAAATAAAGCTGTTGACTAAATAAATGTTTGCTGGGATAGGTACAGTAAGGGTGACCCAACAAAATCAAATACTCTTGATTCCCAAACTAAAAAGTGATGAATAAGAAAATATCCTTTTGACATTATTTATGTCTAAATATTTTCCCAATTATACGAGTATTTCATTGTATTAATAGACCAGTCCATAAATTTAAATTGTATTATTAAATCTAATGAAAACATAACATTGAAACGGTAAACCAATATGTTAAGCTGGAATTTCCTCTTTAAAAATCCTCTGCATTAAAAAAATAATGAAAAAGTAATCATATTTCATATTAAAATTACACCCTTTATGAGAAATCCTAACACACAATGATTTCCTTCCAAGATAGGCATAAAAATACAATACTGATGAGGTACTCTTGAGCTCCCAAACTACTCATCACGAGTGTAGCGTCAGAGGAGATAACTCTGACATTTTTTTCGGGATAACTCTTGCATAGATCGATAGCAGCGTCAGAGGAGATAACTCTTACATTTTTTTCGGGATAACCTCTGATCGATAGCGGCGGCAATTTTTTTATGGCAAGCTAATAAAAACAACCCAGCGGCCAAAATTTTATAGGGGCGGCGGTCTCTGAGAACCAGATGATTAATTTTATTTGACCTAAATAAAAGCATATTTATCTCGAGAAATTCATTGCTCTACAAATAACAACAAACTTCAACACTATACAATACATTGCTCTTGGCATATCGTAGCATGACTATATAATACAGTTAAACTCTGTTTATATGTTTATATTGCAGTGACATTTCTCTTCCAAAAATCAATAAACCCACAACAAGAATTTTTTCTTTCAAAATCCCCCCCCCCCCCCCCCCAATTTATTTTTGCAAATTTCCATTGGCACAACACCA
>CAJDSM010022870.1:9500-40926 GCA_903981925.1 Ostrea lurida
TCTCTCCTCTCTCTCTCTCTTCTCTCGCTCTCTCTCTCTCTCTCTCTCACATAGGAGTTTGTTTTCGCATTATTCTATTCGAAATCTAGTCTGGAAGTTTAAAAAAGTGCTTCCTTTAGAATTTTGCCTTCGCGATGCCTTGAAATGACATTTTCCCCACGATTGTCCATTAACGGACTCAAAGAACAGCGATAAACGAATGAAAAGTGAATCAAAAATTGGAACGCAAATCCAGAACTGTTTTCGCAACTCAACCCATTGGAATGTATTAGTTAATCGAATGAACAAAAGTAGATATTGATTTTCATAAGGATTTTGTGACAACCAAGGAATAACGATTATTATGTTGTTTAGGTCCATCGGTTGTGGTGATAAATCTACCAATATTAAGCACGGACGTTCGCACCTGTATTAGGTAGGGAAGTCGTGAGGTGTTGATAACGGAAACAAACACACGTGATACAAACGTACGCTTTCATTTATTTATTATTTTTTTCAATAAAGCATTGAAAAAGAAAAATAAATATCATTATTCGCTTACTAAATTTCGAAAAGACAGCGTTAGAGAGAGAGAGAGGAGAGAGAGAGAGAGAGAGAGAGAGAGAGAGAGAGAGAGAAGAGAGAGAGAGAGAGAGAGAGAGAGTGAGAGAGAGAGAGAGAGAGAGAGAGAGAGAGAGAGAGAGAATTTCCTTGGGTGGGGTTATATAATTACTTTATTGTACATTCTATTGTATGATTTATAACTTCCTCTTCGTAAATTGAAAAATACTGACTAGATTAAAAGAAAAATGGCATACTAATTGCACGTGTCCATATTAATGCAGACAAAATTCTCGGTTTTCTGGGTTTTGCATGTGATTAATAAAATACCGTGCGGGATGACACCTGCTGGTATCGGCACTAATACAGAGGCGTGTCCGATCTCTCGTGATAAGCCCGCCCACCGTTGCTAGAAAACTTTCCCGGAGTTTGATTGTAAGAAAACTCAGGATTTCGATTACGGTGACAATCGGAAAATGACTGTCCTCTGCGATGAAACTCCTAAATCGTCCGCTTTCACATAACAACCGTATTTGGAATATTTTACTTACCGTTCCGAGTCCAGCTGGAAACCAAAGCCGAGAACAACAGGCTTCCAATTTCTTTCAGTATTTTTGTTTCCATCTCTTTCTTAATTTAGAAAAAAAAATTCATAAGTAAAAGACTATAAACAAAAAAATTAACATGACATTTTGTAATATTCTTAAGAGAGGAATAGCGAGGTCCTTAGAATTCTGTACTCAAATTCCTTGGAATATATGTTGAAAAACAAAACATACGCAAAAGTGTGTTCCATATATTTCCAGAGCAAATGTCATGTAGTTGAAACTTCTCATACAAAAAGGCATTCGTCTGATGAAAGCCTAAAGTTTTCCTCAGAATCTATGAACAATCTCGTTGCTTTTGAAGCTTACTTTGACGTTATGATTTACTTTATTGTTAACTGAGGCATCATCCTGCAATCTAGGTGCATTTCGGAATATTCATGGGGTCCACGTGGACTCGCTCGGCCTCTACCCTGTTCCTTTAGTCCGCAACTGTATCGGTCAACCTTATAAACGAACTCGAAGGTCTCATTGAGAGAGAAACTAGCATAGCCATGATTAGAATGGAACAGGAAGGCTAAATAGTAACAGGAGCTTGTTAGTCATGTCCCAGCGCATCAAAACTAAACTGTGTGAATCACAAACGCGTACAAAAGACGGGTTTCGTATTGATTGGTCTGTTTCTTTATGTAAAGTGTTAGCCATATCAGCCCTATAATAGAAAAACTGCTGATAAAGCGTGGTGGCTCGACAGAGAGTGTCATACTTATAACAACATCCGACCAGCAGTATTCAGAGGTGACTGTCTTCCCTCTGTCCTCAACGGAAATCATTGTGTGTATCCTCATAATCTGGTTAAGTATGGATCGATCGGTAACGTCTGATACAGGAAATATGTGTATTTCTTTTTTTGATATTGACATCCAAATGTACTGATCTTTGTTTTCCGCAGTCCTTTTCGGTCCTTATTTTTGTTTAATCAATTTTAATTATTCAGGTAGAAAAAATTGTGTGTTTATGGTACAACTTGTTTTTCTTTCCATATATACTATTTGTCTGATATACCCAAGGTTGGAGAGGGGATGACAACTAATAATTAATGTGACGAGGAATATTAATTTACTGTTTTAAGATATTTAGAGTAGTAAGACATAAATTGTCTTGATGTTTTTAATCAATTCAAAATAAATAAATAACCAGATATCTTCTTTAATTTCTTCACTAAACACAGCATTTCGCTCCCGCATTGGGCAAAACATCTGTGCTGCATCATATAAACTCAGATGCATAACTGTGTGATTTTTTTTTTCAATGAGACCGTGACATAAATGTGGAACCTAATAGGTGTTAACCGACGAGCATCCCGTGACTACTATAAAAAAAATCCTGTGTTAACGTGCATGCATCGGGAGTTCTTTGTCTACAGAATATACATTGAAGCCTTAACGTACATTAGTTAAGTACATGTAGATTCATGAATACGATGGCTTACCGTGTGTGTGCTATGAAGAGTCTCGCTCGTATACTGTTCTGTTCTTCATGAATACGCTTGAAGACGACCAGGATGTGATTCATATCTGCGGAAACTCCAATCGTAGAGGACAAGCGGGAACGAAGGAATTATTCTGAAATTCTGTATAAATGAATATTACGATATATATCAGTTTTTGCTGTATGGCTTGTAGGAATAACACACACACACACACAGCACACACGACACACAACACACACACACACGACACACATACTATACATACTACATACATACACACAACAGACAGACACACACATCATAACAACACACCTGCACGTCACGCACGTTTTTGCGTTTAAGCTTTAATGCTAGTTTGCAATTTTAATTTTATTTATCTATGTCAATTTCGATTTAGATATCTTGACGTGATTTTGTTACTTTAACCATGGCACTTGCAACTTATAATGAGTTTGTTTCGCATTATTCTATTCGAAATCTAGTCTGGAAGTTTTAAAAAGTGCTTCCTTTAGAATTTGCCTTCGGATGCCTTGAAATGACATTTTCCCCACGATTGTCCATTAACGGACTCAAAGGAACAGCGATAAACGAATGAAAAGTGAATCAAAATTGGACGCAAATCCAGAACTGTTTTCGCAACTCAACCCATTTGGAATGTATTAGTTAATCGAATGAACAAAAGTAGATATTGATTTTTCATAAGGATTTGTGACAACCAAGGAATAACGATTATTATGTTGTTTAGGTCCATCGGTGTGGTGATAAATCTACCAATATTAAGCACGGGACTTCGCACCTGTATTAGGTAGGGAAGTCGTGAGGTGTTGATACGGAAACAACACCACGTGATACAAACGTAACGCTTTCATTTATTTATTATTTTTTTTCAATAAAGCATTGAAAAAGAAAAATAAATATCATTATTCGCTTACTAAATTTCGAAAAGACAGCGTTAGAGAGAGAGAGAGAGAGAGAGAGAAGACGAGAGAGAAGAGAGAGAAGAGGAGAGAGAGGAGAGAGAGAGAGAGAGAGAGAGAGAGAGAGAGAGAGAGAGAGAGAGAGAGAGAGAGAGGAGAGAATTTCCTTGGGTGTTGGGTGTTATATAATTACTTTATTGTACATTCTATTGTATGATTATAACTTCCTCTTCGTAAATTGAAAAATACTGACTAGATTAAAAGAAAAATGGCATACTAATTGCACGTGTCCATATTAATGCAGACAAAATCTCGGTTTTCTGGGTTTTGCATGTGATTAAATAAAATACCCGTGCGGGATGACCTGCTGGTATCGGCACTAATACAGGAGGCGTGTCCGATCTCTCGTGATAAGCCCGCCCACCCGTTGCTAGAAAACTTTCCCGGAGTTTGATTGATAGAAAACTCAGATTTCGATTACGGTGACAATCGGAAAATGACTGTCCTCTGCGATGAACTCCTAAAATCGTCCGCTTCACAATAACAACCGTATTTGGAATATTTACTTACCGTTCCGAGTCCAGCTGGAAACCAAAGACCGAGAACAACAGGTATCCAATTTCTTCAAGTATTTTTGTTTCCATCTTTTCTTAATTTAGAAAAAAAAATATTCATAAGTAAAAGATATAAACAAAAAATTACGCGTAATGATATCAAATTCAAGATTTCTGTACAGCTCTAAATTTATAGCCAAAAAAAAAAAAAGTAGAATATTCTTGCGTGTCCTTGTATTCTTGTCTATTGTTAAAAATATTCTTAATGATTCTACTGATTTATTTATCTATATTTATTTATTTGGATGATATCCGGGAATAATTGTTGTCAAAGTTACTGTACGATAATACATGTAGTATATTGGTACTTGGCAATGAAAAGCTAAACCACCAATGTTTTAATAAAAGTTATAACATTGAATATGATTAGAAAATTTAAACTTTCTTTCATATTCGAATTATTGTACATGTATGTCATATACATTTTTAATAATTAGTCATGACGGGCATAGACAAATTTATTTTACCAATAGGTGGTGTCATCTACCAGTATCATATATATATATATATATATATATATAGTAATATATATAAATATTTATTATATAGAATTATATATAATTATATATATATATATATCGTTATCAAATCAGTTCTTAAACAATACCCAAGTACTTATTGAGCCATTACTGAAAGTGTCATATATCACGATATTCATTCATTTTAGTGTTATTTAAGTGATTTACGATGAATCGGGTTTTCTGCTACCTGTATGAAATGTCCTGTGCACCACATATACAGTACACTGTACAACACCTTCTGCTATATAACAGATACTTCCTTATAATATACTCACTGATTTACATCAACCCACAGTGTCATGGATGTCTGAGGAGAAATATGAAATTAAACAAAAACACATCTAACAAAAGAGTCACCAATTGGATAGAAATTTTCTTAAGAATCACAAAATATTTCAATGAATCACCATGAATCAATGGATTTGGAAATCATTTTTCCCCTCTTAATGCATTTTTCTAAGAATTAAGGTGATTTTCTTTTTTAATTAAAACGCAAAAATTAAAAATATATTCAGATTTCTTCAATAGATTCATTGTTTTTACTATTATCATTATTAGTCGTTATCCATTTGTTCTCTCAACTTGACTGTCGATTATGAATTTATTTTGTAGAAAGCATCAAATATTCTTTATCAAATGAAATATACTACACATGTAGTGTATAAACATGGATTTTATGGTTTATTTTAATTTAGTTTGAGAGTGAAGACAATCTGTTCGAACTTCATTGCTTATCGTTGATTATTAATATCATTCCGAGCAGGAATACGTGTTTGAAAAGCATGATTATAATTATGTAACTAGCCAAGATTTACTGGAATCCAGATGATCTGGAACCCTTTTTTTTAGATTATCATTACTATCTTCTTTTTTCTTTATTTATTTATTTATTTATTGGGGGGGGGGGGTGATCAAGAAAACAGAGACAGAATACCATAATTGTCATTGTTAATTATACCCATTCTTTAAATCAATTCAGCGCTATAAATACTGAGAGTCCCGAGTATGGAGTGTGTATTACATTTCGTTAATGGACATGATTTGTAAGCCTGTTTGTACACCTGTTATCAGAGTTACACTAAATGTGAATTTACCAGCCTTGTACATGTATGTCTTGAATCCAGAACTAAACATTGTGTGGGTGAGGGTGCCCTGAGATACTTTCCGCCCATACCCCCAAACTAGGATGCCAGCATCCCCGCCCCCATGTACTACGTAACCTAAACCTTTATGGATAGAACATATTCTAATCGTATTCTTCCATTTAGACCTGCGTAGGTATGTACGTTTCTTCCTCTTGGTCTCTTACATAACCTTGTAATGTGTTGTGGGGTAAGGGATCATTTGTCAGGGATAGGTGGGGTGGGGTTAATTTTATTTGGAAACCCCACACTATCAGTCTCATCCCCCTCAATTACAATTACTAACGAGTTGTCCGAGATAAGATTGTGTCCACATCAGGGTCTAGGAAACAGCTATAAATATGTCACTGTCCTAGTCAATTCTCGCCGCCGTGACAAAATAATCGACTCCTTCGATTAAAGGATTTCGGTTATAAGATAAATATAACAAACGCGTGATTTCATTGGATGGTATATTCCGTGATTAGACCTGCAACAGATGCGCACTGATCACTGCCGGACAACCGGAGAAAGTCCCCTCAAAGCCCCACGAACGACAGACTGACTCTGGGCCAATTTCAGCGACAAAATTGTCATATATCTCACTGAGTCAAGCTCATTATAATTTACATGTTTGTAATTTGGAACATCACTAAACAAGCGGATTAGAGAGAGATTTTATCCGCGGGGGAATAACACTTTTTTTAATGTACCTATTAAATACAACCCAGTTCTTACTCACACATATCATTTCACAGTACTCAGACATTTGTGCCATTTCATTAATGTACTTTCTGTTATAGGCAATGTGAATATATTCAATATTACTGGTATAGTTTAATCGACTAATTCATCTGTAAAATATACTTTTACTCCTTTTTTTATTTATTTATTTATTTACTTATTTATTTATTGCTTTTAAATTGTTTTTATACTATTCTGTATCAAAATATACTTTTACTCCTTTTTTCATTTATTTATTTATCTTTTTTTTAATTTATTTATTTATTTATTTTTTCTTTTAGAAAATTGCTTGTCAAGCGTTCCTGATAAAGGTACATTTCATAAATTGTAAATTACATTCAACATTAGTTTGTGTTAATTTGTTATTGGCCCACTCAAATAAAAAATGTAAAAAGTGTCTTTAAAAATTTCGAGAAAATGTTCTAGATTTCTTTTCTTTAAAAAATTATATTACAATAAAATAAATCTTAATATGAGAATTTAATTCAAGATATATTAATCATTCAAATATTATATTTAAACGTCAAATAAATTTGTACCTCTCAGAGAGAGAGAGAGAGAGAGAGAGAAGAGAGAGAGAGAGAGAGAGAGAGAAGAGATGAGAGAGAAGGAGAGAGAGAGAGAGAGAGAGAGAGAGAGAGAGAGAGAGAGAGGAGACGAGGAGAGAGAGAGAGAAGGAGAGAGAGAGACATTATGCAATATAATTCACATTGTCTTCATCGCTCAAAATTCATTAAGTTAAATTCAGTGATAATAGAATAATTTAGTTCATCAGAGTTTCAGTTACACAACTATGTAATTATTGTTTTATTGAAATATATTAAATATACATACACAATGTCATTAAACATATTGTTTGTATCATCTGATTTAAAGGATAAAAAAAAATTAAAGTCATTTTATATCAAGGATTGTAAATAAGTTAAAAGTTGTCGTGTTCATCGTGTGTATAGGAGAGTGGGATTTACATTGATGCCGTAAAATATGTTTATATCGGATATTTATCATTATATCGTGGGGATTCAAACTCCGTGATATCAGAGAACTAGGGAACGAATAATGTACCTCATATAATTCAAGAATCTTTATAAATAAAATTGTAGGAATACTGTACCTACAATATACCACTGGACAATAATATATTTCAAAATATTATACGTAACTTTCCAAGACAGCCGACAAAACTTAACTTCACTACGACAAAGTAAAATTTTATGTTTTAAGAATTATTACGATCATAGCGAAATTTAGTTCATCAGATTGTCACTTACTTAATGCAACCCTTGTTACAAAATAAATTATTTACTTATTATTTTTCTGTTAAATGCTGATCATCCATTTATTTTTATCTATCCTGATATTATATGTATTAGGAGGGAAACAATGAAAATAAATTATAGGGATATATTTTAGCATACATTGCGTTTGTGCTTGTAGATCTAGTAATACTTTACAGCATTAATTTCACAATCAGCAACATCAGATAATAATATATTTAAATTGTTAACACATCGCAGAAACGCCAAATATTGAATTTCCCTCCTTTAATTATTGAAATATTGGTCTTTATAAAAATGGAAACTCATTTAAAATGTTCTTTTTACATTAAATTGAGGATTATTATTATCATGTGCTTGAAACATAAACTCCCCAATTATGCGTAGTAAAAAAAAAAAAAAAGGGGGGGGGCTTTTGGAACATTGCAAAAACTAATGGTTAGATCACTGAAAATTGGTACACAGATGTATTTGAATTGAACATATTTTAGAATTAGAAATAAGCCTCTGAAAATGATACACTAGTACTTGTACATGTAAATAGAAATTTTGGTCCTTTTATTTTCCTATCTGCCAAAAACAAGCCTTATTGCCAAGAGCTATCAAATACTAGTGAGCTGTATAGGTAGAGAAGTGAACATTTCAAACAATAGAGTTCATGGTCAGAGTATACATTAGACCAGCCTGTCACATCCTAATCTAGAATTTGTTTCATGATCAAGCAAGTCATCTCTGCTTTGTGATATGAAAACAAAGTAAAATTTTATAGCCTTAAAAAACTGTACTTTCTTTCAGAGAGGGTATTATTGTCTGGAATGTTTAGCAAACTGTAGTGAGAGAAAAGGAAGAGAATAGGCCAGTGTGTACGAAGAGTTACGCCATCAAAGTCTCGGAGGTGACGAGATGGAACACAGTTCATACTGTTAGCTCACTGCACTGCAATATCTCTGAACTCCGAGCAATAAATGTTCATTTATCATACCGAAATTATAAGCTTTAATTGGTGAAATACACCGACGATGACATGTACTAAAATAACCTGGTATTGTGCTATCTAACTTTGATGACGAAGGCTTCTGTTCACCTCAAACGGGCAGATTTTATGGTTCGTGCACGCTTCTAGAAACAAGGGGTAGAGATACGCCCATCCGTGTTTCAAACTCCCCCGTTACCAAGGTGTCCCCCAGCGAAAATGAAAGCACGCGCGCGATGATGGGGACCGATATGTGTTTTCATCCTTCTTAACTTTGAACACTGATTGAACATTTATTCGCAAATCATGAACTCTCTTTGAAAACTTGATGCCCACACAAGACGATTAGGATCCCCTCTCTCAGAATAAAGACATATGCAGATTTGATTTCAAATTTTACCCCACCGATAAATATTCATACAAAAGGTTCATGTGTGGTCAGATCTGAAGTTTGTAAAACATCCCTAGGAGTATGAATCATTAACATAATGTGCTGTGTATTCTGTTTTTGTACTGCAAAGAACAAATCTACACCCAAACTATTGCACATTGACTAGATGACTTAAGTTTGTTTTTAAGCAATTTCTTCATCAACATGTAGATACATTGATGTCAGGGCAGCAGGTCGAACCTCTCTCAGCTTTCGATCGGAGGAATATTTTACGACAGTCAGAAATGTCGATACGTCCATTACATCATACACTAGCCTATACATTAAAAAAAAAAACACTTAGAGACGTCGTTACTCCAAAATAAAACAAAATACGCGTGGAAGTTTAATAATCCACAGGATCATAAGTTAACGTCACTATTAAGTGTCACATACTTATGTTAGTACATACATTATATACAAATTTTAAAAGAAATTGAATGTCGTAGATCGTTAAATGACAATGTCCCACTGAAATTGACTACATTCACTTTCAAGAACCCTTCTGAATTTTTATAAAAATAATCTTATTTCCAATAAGAGTTTGTCCAATGTGAATAGGCATCATGCCTAAGGCAGCGTACACGTTATCAAACAAGAATAGGCACAATGCCTAAGGCAGCGTACACGTTATTCTACCATGGTTATTGAAGAGATCAAAAAGATGCCGCGGTCATTATTCTACGTTATACCTCGCTACGTCACAATGGATTATGAGAAGTGATACACAATCTCTCCTTTTGACACAATATGAAGAAAAATTCGAAATCATGTCAATTACTTGTATATTTCACATTTTAGATCAGCTGTATACTTTGTGTATTCCATATTAGCATGTTAAATATCATTTTACAGACGAAGCGTGGCTGTTCCAAAAACCTCCCTAGCACTAGAAACCGAAACGAGTTCTACTGTGCAATCGCCATGACATCTTCCCACGAGGCAAATACAAGGGTGAAACTCGGAATAGCCAGAGTGACGTTATGATTTGACCTATTTCGTTTCTTAATAGAGGAAAACAATCATCTTGATTTTTTTAGCCGTGGTATCTAATAGAAATAAAGTACTTGTTTTCGTGGATGTTGCAGAATAACCTCCTCGGCGTCGAAATGTTGTTTGAAATATAAAAGCCTCGGCTATTACGCCTCGGCTTTTATATTTCTCCACCTCTAAGGTTATTCTGCAACAACCACGAAAACGCTTGCTTTATTTCTTAATTAAACAAGAAATGATAGGCATTAGACCTAAGGCAGCGTACACGTTATCAAGCAAGAATAAGCACCATGCCTAAGGCAGCCTGCTCGTTAATAAACAAGAAACGACGCAAATGGAGCAGTGGGTGTTTTACATAATGTAAGTGTACAAGAAATGACTGATAGAATAGTAAGATAAAGTGAAAAAAACAAACAAATAAATAGATATAGTGTATGTTCCTTTTAATAATTGTATTGCAACATCATATTGACTAAAATGCATGTTACAAATTGAAAAAAATAATAATAACAAAACCATGTTTTGCTTACACAGCCAAAGTTTGTATATGTACTTTTATATGTAAACAGAATATGTACTTTTATATGCAAACAGAACAAAAAAGGACGACATACGTCTCTTGGATCTAATAAAAGTACGACATTAAAAATCTTATTTATATATAGTTTGCCACCAGTCTGAATTTTTTTTAAACAATCTCAGGGAAAATATTTTCAAAGTTTTTTTTTTATTTTTAAAAGTGCAAAATGATGATTTTAAAAAAAGAAGAAATGAAGTTGAACACGTTGCCTTTACGTAAGGAATATAATTGACCAACTAGCAATTCAAAGTCGGACGAAACTGGAAAAATAATCCTAATTACGTAAAAATTAAAAATAATTCTTTAAAGTAATTTACAAGACTAGAATCAGCTATTCTCTAACGTCCATGAGCCACTGACATTTTAAAACTTGACTGGTCTGCTATTTTTTCATACTTTTCTTGTACTGTTAATTTTACAGTACATACGTTTTCATAACATCTGATATATTAAGTTGTTTTTAAACAAAAACTTGTCTAAAAAATACCTTTATTCCAACACAACAATGCATATATTCGATACATTTTAACATAAATGTCTTTTATGTAATTTTATGAAGTTTCACTTCAATTGAACCGGTCTACAGCAACAATCAAAACAACTTTCAATTTGATTACTCTGCAGAGTGTATTTTATTACAGTTTTATCAAAATACATGCAAAGTGCAAAATAAACTAGAACATATTGTTTGAATTTGTAAGCAATGTAAATCTCTAAAACTGGAATTAATTGTTCCTTTACAGCCCCATATCGAGGATTGTGTTTTCTTCAATGTGAAGGTCGATCGTTTCATGCCTGTAGGTCTCATTATTTTGTCATTCATATCCTATAAGAGCTTTCGTCTTTAAGGGAGGAGTGAAAGATTAACTTTACAGGTTTTAAGCATTAAACTAAACCGTTATTATTTTCTTGGCAAATGCAATACCGGTAGCTCGGTATAAACCTGTTTAGATCTTCTCTTTTTTTAATTTCTTTTTTTTTTTTTTTTTTTTCTTTCTCTTTTTCTCTTTCTTTTTTTTTTTTTTTGTCGTTCTTTTTTATTTGTTTCCTTTTAAGTTTTTCTTTGTTTCCTAATTTTTAATTTTTATTGATATGTATTTATTTATTAATTCATAAGTATTATCATTATTTTTTCTATTTATTTATTTTTTGGTTGTAATTTTCAAATGATATTTATACCTAACATTGTTTAATGGTAACCTTTTCCTAATTCTAACAATTTATTAATGTGTAAGCAAAGCAAAAAAGTCTTCTTTTTTTATTTTTATCCAAATTCAGAGTCTTAAAATTCTAAAAGAAGAGTTCTATCAATTAAGAAAAGAATTGACGTAACAATTGTACAATATACTTGTGTAAAATTTGGAGTGGGTGAAATTATTTTTGTTGATGCATTTTATCTAGTCTCGCCGTTATATTCTTAACAATCAAGGACTTTCTACATTCAAATAAATATGCTAGGATTTCGATTTTAAAAGCCCCGCATGTAGAATCGGGAAGGGGGGGGGGGGTGAAGGCTTGAACCCACAAACACCCCTACTTTTTTTAGACAGCGTTGATTTCCCATTCTTTTTTACATGCAAATTTAGATTTTAGATAGTTTGACTGATAGCCTCCCTTTCTCCCCCCCCCCCCCCCCCCCTCCGTAGTAGACTTAACAATGTAATAGTAAGGGTAAATTGAACCCAAGGAGTGATAGAAGAACGCAACCCCCACCCCCTCCGTTTCCAATTTAAAATTATGTAGCTAAGGGGAAATATGTTTCTGGTTCCCCAATCCCCTTTTTTTTCAATTTGTCAAGATTTTAGATTATTGTGAAGTCGTCAATTTCTCTGGTTGCCTCAGCACTCAGACAAATAAATATAGTAACAGCAACAATATCTATTTACGCTTACTGATGGTCAATGAAGTTGATGGCTACCATTATTATTTTACAGTTGCTCCATGCCAAGCCAACAGCACAAGGAGATCTGCACGTCCTGTCAGTACCCTATCGAGGATCGCTTCCTCCTGCGGGTGATGGATCTACCCTGGCACGAGCAGTGTGTCGTCTGCTCCGTCTGTCGTACGCAACTTACACGCACATGTTTCCATCGCAACAGACAATTCTACTGCAAAACTGACTATGATAAGTAAGTGTTTCTAAGAAATAAACCACAGTTTTCCGGTTGTGCGAGACATTAACCAAACATTTTTTAACCTAGAAAATGAACTTCTGTAACTGCAATCAAAAACAGAATGTTCAAATGTAATATGGGTAGATCAATATAACAACCGGATGTCAATTTCATGGTTTAGTTGGGCATTTATGATTTAAACACGATTGCATTTCGTCATTGGGATGTTACGCCGCAGTTCTTGATCTAGAACGCTTCTAAAAGGCTGGGATGAAAACGCTGTAAATCATGTACGTGCGATAGCATGATATTAACTAAACGTAAATTCACAGTACTGTGCAAAAATTTTATTTCATATTTGTTGATGCAATAATATTTATCTTTGTAGTATTTAGTGATCAGGTCTTCCAACAGCCTGTTGGAATTCCAATGGGCACGAATTGTGGTCCTTTGTTAGCTGACATGTTTTTATGCCCCCGCCACAAAGTGGCATATAGTTTTACCCTTGTCCAGCCTTCCGTACTTTTTGTGGCATATAGTTTTACCCTTGTCCAGCCTTCCGTCCTTCCGCAAAGAGCAGTTTTCCGGACTTTTCTCCCCCCTAAATCCCTTGAGATATTTGTGTGCAGGTGTATATTAATGAGTTACAGATTAAGTTTGAGTTTCGTTTTGGTTGGTTGATTTTTTATGGAGTTGTGTCCCTTTAACGTTGAAAAATTACTGTTTACAGTTATGACCAGTTTTCCGGAATTTTTTTTTTTCTAAATGCTCTGAGACCTTTTTGTATGCAGGCGTATATTAATGAGTTCCATGTCAAGTTGGAGTTTCATTTCGGTTCGTTGATTTTTGATGGAGTTGTACCCTTTTCACTTTGAAAAATGCCTTTATGTATGGAGATATAAATTAATTGCCTATAATTTCAGTATTCTTGATGTGTCACTAAATGCTTTTCAAGATATTGATATAGAAATTAGTTGACCCTTGGATTTGAAGAATTCCTGCTTTCAATTTCAACCTTACGAATTTCCTTCATTCGACTTTAACTTTAGGCGGAGACATTCGTGTCGCACCGACACATCTAGTAATATTCTAACGAGGTAGAATTCATTCAAAGGCTTCTACATGAGAAAAAAAATCTCTAACGGTGGCCTTTAATTCTACATTTCGATATATTGCCGACTGTTTTATCTATTATTGATAATAATAATAATTTTCATTCATATGTCGATTCAAAATATCTCAGCGAACTAGAAATTTTAGACACCACAGAGTCTTCCATGTCTGCTTCGTACTTAGATATTTTATTGAACATAGACAATAACGGCAAACTAACAATTCATCTTTATGACAACGGGACAATTTCATCTTCTCCATTGTCAACTGCTCATATTTATGTAGCAACATTTCATCATCACCTGCATATTGTGTTGTCTCTCTCAAGATATTCGATACGCAAGAGCTTATTCTGCGTATGATCAATTTTTGAACCGAGGCAGGCTACTTACAAACAAGTTGTTGTTGCAGGGGTTTCAATAGTCACGTTGAAATAGAGCAGTTCGCAAATTTTATGGTCGTTATAACAATCTAGTCAATCAGTATGACCTGTCATTGAGTCAAATGTTGTCTGATGTGTTTCATAGCAATTGTTAAGCCGTTTTTCATACACTGATTTTGACTACGGATTACTACGTTTACCTTATCAAGACAGTAGGCTCACAGCGAGTGTGACCGGTTGACAGAGAATGCTTACTCCACCTAGGCACCTGATCCCACCTCTGGTGTGTTCAGATGTCCGTGATTGCTCAACTCTTGTTTTGTATTCTGTTTGAAATTTACAAGATTAATCACTGTTCGTTATATTTGCCTTCTCATTTACTGAATCTTTTTTAAGACCATGTCAAGGTCAAACTTACAGAGCAGAGGTCATTCTATAGCCACAAACCAAGACTGAAATAATACTATGGTAACCAAACATGATAGACAAATTCAGACATTATGGATGTACATTTATCGTTTATCTGCACGTCCCCGTGGGGATCCAGGTTAGAATAGGTCCTCAGCACCCCTTGCTTGTCATAAGAGGCGACTAAATGGGGCGGTCCTCCGCAAAAAACTGAGGCCCCGTGTCACAGCAGGTGTGGCACGATAAAAATCCCTCCCTGCTCAAAGGCCATAAGCACCGAACATAGACCTAAGCTTTACAGTCCTACACTGGCAATGGTTTGCGTGAAAAATTCTCAGAACTAGCATTATTTTTCAATACTCTTCAATATTGAAGGGACATGGACACGTTTGGGGCTAAATTTTATATTTGCATTTAAATGTTTACTTAAGTGATTAACCAAGTTATTTCTAATGGTCAGCAAAAATTTGAATATCAGTTGAGTTACAAGTAAGATACAGCGATCACAATTCTTTGTTATGGAAACATTTTGTTTACATAAAGATTGCTTCACAGAAATGTCGTTGTTTAAAACAAAATGAGATGTGAGAAAACTAGAAACTGTTTAATTGTGTTCAAAACGAACTTGTAATTTGAAAAATCTGTTTTAAACAGAATTTTTACTAGCATATTCAATATATATAAACAAAAGCATGACACGAACTTTGTTTACATAGCAAATAATTGTAAGTGCTATATCTCACTTGCAATTCAGCCAATGACGTTCAAATTTTTGCTGAACATTAGAAATACCTTATATAAGCATTATTGGATCACTTTTATCTCGAAACGTGTCTATGTCCCATTAAAGGAAGCTCCGTATGCATTCTGTCAAAGCAATTTGTAGATGCTTTTCTTTTCTTTGATTGCTACAGCGTTCAGTCTAGAAATATTGGGCAGGTGTATTTTGCAGCGGGAGCGTGCTCACGCTTTTATATTTTATTAGTTTTACTTTTTCACTCATAATTTTCCCGCAAAAGTGAATATGTCGTCCATTCATACATCAGTTTTCATCGGTGCATGTTATTGGTCATTTGTCACGTAACTTCTGTTTCTATTGCATAAACCCAACTGTTTGGGAAACAAAATACTGTTGAATTCAAGACCATAACATAATTTCCTTGTTTTCCTCAGTGATGTAATTTAATACATGTTCTTGACATATCAGCAAGGTTTACGAAACCAGGCAACGTACTAGAAGAATATCAACTCAAAATTATCAAAGAAACTCATTAAAAGTTTCCTCTTTCAACTTTTCAGGAACTGTAATGCAGGTCGAGGTAGAATTGTTTAGGATTGTCTTTATGAGATTTCGGAGCTTCTGTGCTCCGTCTCGACTGTCAGTGTTTATAAACCTTTGCAATAAGAATCTAATATAATGGGCAATATAGAAGACAGCCCGCAGCAGCCTCGACTCCCAATATTTCTTGTAACCTTAGTTTCCCGAGGTAAGCTGACACTTTGGTGTTTATTAGAAATTTGTAATCGATTCTGGACGGCCATTAATTCTGAGTCGCTACAATTTGTATCCTTACAGTTTATTGTTTTTATTGTTTTGTATTTTATCGAAATGCTCACAACTCGCATGCATTTTCTGTAATATTGCCTATTTTCCAATTTGTCTATAAATCTTACTGTATACAATCTATTATTAATACAATATGTAATAGTTAATCGCTCTTGGTATTCTATCTCAAATATACCGGTACCTAGTGTCAATTTTCCCCCCTGAAAATTCATTTGTCTTCCACATTGCATTGTGAAATTAATGGATCGGGGATAAATGGTTCCGTTCCACTTTAAAACTCTGAATCAGATCCAAAATTTACAAAATGCTGAAAAATATAAAAAACCCACATTTTACATACTTAAAAAAGACAACTCTATACATATATAAGCAACAAGCACTTAGCATAGTTTTTCAAGTATACAGTCATCCAAACTTCACATATGAAAAGGTAGACGATGTTCTTCTTCCAAACTTAAAAATCTTGTTAGGTGTTGGGGTATCTAGAGCGTTCATTTCATCAGGTCAATCTTATACATTCTTACTCTTTATTTTGCCATTTCAAAAAATAAGGGGGGGGGGGGGGGGAGATATATCTAATTTACTGACTTTGCATGTAATGAAAAAAAATCAACGTTGTTAAAAAAAAAGTGGGGCATCATATCTACATTTATTATGTAAAAGGGAGAGATGTATGACTTGCTGGTCGTGACACGCTGCTTAAAGATTTGGTTCTGGAAATATAAGCAACTAATGACATGAATCTATTATAAGTACTCAATGACATACTATTAATTCTTTGAGGAATCTATTTTAGTACTTAATGTCAATTAGTCGGTAGATAGCTCTATAGAGCTAATGTTGTCTGCATCATATACCCGACTTTAAATAAATATTTTATTTTATTTTGATGTCGGTTTTGAGGAATCTATCATAAGTACGTATTTAAGAGTCGATAACTGGAATTCCCATGGTTGAACATCAACTTTTAAAATATTTTCATTATAAACGTTGATCGTGGTAACTTGAAGAATGCATATAGAATGATAACATATTCTTTTTGATCAACTATCATATATTTTCAGACTAGCTAAACATGATTTGCTTTAGACCTGATGAAGACTCGCTAGTGTCGTAAGCTAGTCTGAAAATAAATGATACTGTAGTTGATCAAAAAGGTGTTATCATTCTATATGGATTTCTTAAAAATATGTTCATATATGTCTTATTATTTTATCGTACTTATTTTGTACCAACACGTGTCATGTTTTAAGTAAATTGTTGCAACTCTTTAAGAAATGTGTTTGATAACCCCTCCAACCATTAAAAACTCATTCAGCATTTGCCATGGGCTAAGAATGTGTTTTTCAAAAACATTATCTATAATGCAGAGTTCTCTCGGACAAATGAATTTAATTTCTTCATGGCAAACACCATTCATAAAGCTTTATTTTGTCATATTTAATTCATACTTCAAAATAGTGACGAGAAAATGGTACAAAGCTTTTGAGAAAACATTTTAGTATCAATTTATTATGTTCATTCATGCTCTGTCGTTATTCAGTTTTCTAAATGTATCATTAATGCAGACACGAGTTTGCAATATACCGAAAAGACTTCTCCATACTCTTGCATCATCTCCAACAATGAAGCCATGACATCAAAAAGCCGTAACAGCGGGGATTAAAGTATTATACATTTACCATTCAACAAAATTTCTTCGATTTCCACTCTTATATTATTCTTCGATTTCAAACAGACGATTTATATCACAGTATGAACAATAAGTTGAGATAAAATGCCTTGTTCGACCTGTAAACGAACTGGTTCTTCAATCACTAGACCTGAGGTTCTCCAATGGATGCGGCAGAATATTCTTTAAACATAGCGAAGCTTAATGGTCCGATTTCCGTGTCTTTTGCCGCGGCGGAGTGATATCTCGTGTCTGGACCATTTGGCGTGAATTCAAATCCGTCTTCACTTCTGCAACAATTTAAGTAGCGATTGAGGAAACCTAATTTGGCAGAAGAGCTTCACACTTCGTTAGAAACACAGGCGGTACAACTACGTGTTCAGATTTGTTTTTATCGCAGAGCTACTTTTTGTTCCTTTTGCTTGAGTTCTTTTGTGGCGTATGTGAAAATAATTAATGTAGGTCTACCCAGTTGACTGCAAAAAGATCTCAAAAGCGACAAATCGTCTCTGCTTTTGTTATCGATCACCTTACTAGTATGGCACATTGCGTTGTAGCGGAAGATTTTGTCATGTCGAAATAAAGGCTATATTTTCATCCAACCCTTCAAAACTGCATGTCTTGGTAAAAGACACACAACACTTTATCGGAAGAACCTTAATGATTTTAAATTTATAATTTTATCATGTCTTAAATCTATCCATTTAAGGTTATTTCGTCGGGCATCTTGCAATGGCTGCGGTTCTTTCGTCATTCCCACTGAGTTTGTGATGAGGGCAAAGGGTTACGTATATCACCAACAGTGCTTCAACTGTGTAGAGTGTGGGCAGCAGCTCCGCCAGGGGGATCATTGTGCAATAAAGGACGGACAACTCTTCTGTGGCCTAGACTTCGAAAAAGAAATAAACATGATGGGATTAAGTCCGAGAAGTAATTCAATGCATTGCAAAATGGCTGCCATATTACATGTATAAAGAAATATCATAGGGCATAACGTTTAATTTAAACAGCCATGGACATGCCAATTTTTGATTTCCATCAAATATATAGGGTTCAAAGTTCAGTTTTATGATTTTTTTGTTCAGGTGATGGTTCTGATAGTTATGAAGATGGGGAAAGCGACTGTGGTAAACATCCTAAGCGACCACGCACCATTCTAACCACCAGCCAGAGGCGGAAATTCAAATCAGCATTCGAGCTCAACCCGAAGCCTTGCAGGAAAGTAGGTGTCGCAAATGAAAAGTACCTCCGTATATATATAATTATTAAATAATTGTATGTTAACGTCTTTTATTTTTATCTGATTTTTTTTATTGATTTATTTGGAAAGGTACGTGAACAACTAGCGGCAGAGACAGGTCTAAGCGTCAGAGTGGTACAGGTGTGGTTCCAAAACCAGCGAGCCAAGGTAGGACTTTGTCTAGGTGTTTGCGCCCCCCCCCCCCCTTGTACTGCAGTTTATTGTTGTAGAGGGAGAGGGAATATCAAAATGAGAAAATCAGAGGGGGTTTTAGGGTATCAAACTTGCTAAAGTAATTCTTGATTACCGAGTTTTAGTGCATTGTACGTTTGTAAAAAGTGAAATGTTACCCCACCCAACGAGATGTAAATCTTTCATTTTCTTTTTTTTTTTCCTTTTCTGATTTCATACACAATAAATAGGATTATCAGCAGCTAATCATATATTACAAGTATATTATTTATTCTATAGGTGAAAAAACTGGCTCGTCGTCAAAATCAAGATGGAAGCAGTTCAAAGTCTCCGGGACAGGTTAAAGGTAAAGCAGACGGCAAGGAATGCAAGTATGAGCAGGATGACGACATGGATCCAGGTGAGCTCATTGCGTCATCATCACAAATGTTGTGTAATAACAATTAGTTATGCTTTTAAAAGCCATCACTCATTTTCTCTCTTCGTATTGGGTTTGCGGCTTGTCATGCTAAAATACACATTGCTATCTAATGAATTGCCGGTAAGTTGTATCTAATTTTTTTTTATTTATTTTTTTGTATTATGTTTAGATTGCATACAAAAGTCAAGAGATGACGAGTCCTTAAGTAAGTATCTCCTGAGCTGCCAGTATATTAAATATAAAATTAAAAATCTTGATTCAAAATTATTATAATGTTGCTATGTTTTTACCTGATAGGTTCATTGATTTCGGATTCACGCAACACCGTGGAACAGATCTCCCCACTTCCTGCAAGTGAATACCAAGGTGAGTCAGGAGAGAGAAACAAAATAACAAAGTCAAATAAAACATTTTTAAAAAGTTTTCAGATACTATTCTAAATTTGAACCAAAGTATCAAAGACTAGGACAATGTTTTGGGGTAAAAAATAAAATATGAGCAAAAAAATAAAAATAATAATAAAATAAATAAATCAACAACAAAAAATCAGTTGTGCTGAATATGTATACTGTTTTTAATATTTTTCCTGACGTCATTTATCACGTGGTCAAACGATTGGATGATATTTGTTTTCTCTCTGTAGAACCTTTTCGAGGCACCATTGAACTTGGTCGGAAAGACCTGGATAATGGAATCACTTGTGTGGATCCAATGTTTGTAAATGGATGCCCAACACCTCATTCACATCTGGACAATACGGGGGTACCAAACCCAATAGACAAACTCTACTCAATGCAAAACTCCTACTTCAGTGTCGAATAAACAGCAATGATGGATTCATTTCATATTTCGTGGAATTGAATATTACACAATGCAAATTTTGATATTTGATGGCCAGCACGTGACATGAAGATTCATAATTACTTGAACATAGTAATTAGTGTGTTCATATGCCATATTTCCATGGAACGAAACAGTTTACAATAAACCTAATCAAACTCGTAACTGACTGCAGGGATATGACAGGGAAACAGCCTAAGATCTTCGTTATTAATGTTATACATGTATCTAGTGATATTTAGTTTTAATGCTAATGTGTATTTATTTTATTTGTCTGTGATATTGATTAGTAATTTCTTTGTTAAGTATTATTGTATACTTACTTGTATTTATTATTTTTAGTTTTGAATAATGTTTAAATTGTGAGACCATTAAAGCACAATTCTTTTTGATGTAGGCTGACACTACTTAAAATAGAAACAAGTCATGGTTTCCATACTCCTTGTTTTATCACCTCATAACCCTTCAAATAGATTAGGAGTAATGAAGAGCTATGCAGAAAATTAAGGATTCATGATTTAAGAAATAAAATTTGAATTCAAAACCACTCAGGTTTGACTATAGCTGAACTACTCTACAGACTAACCATAGAGATCTTCATTATTTGCAACAGAATACATTTTATAGAAATTTGATTATATTCAGTAAATAGAAATGTCTTTGCAGCTTAACGTTTAATCTGTAATTTGGAAATGAAATAGTTTGCCAAGGAATCCTGAATTAACATGCTTAGACTCTATATTACAAGCGTTGTACATGCGGCCAGAATTAGTTAGATCCGCCCAACTCAACTCTATATTACAAGCGTTGTACATGTGGCCAGAATTAGTTAGATCCGCCCAACTCAAGAGTGGCGTCCCTGTTATTGAGACTAGTCTCTGCAGATTTGTTTCTTTCCCCTTATCAATTCATCGTCATCCTAAATGCATAATTATAATGTGTTTTAATATACCAGAGTCCATTGAATAGTGACACTCTTTTTTTTTTATATCAAAGGATCAATTTTTGACAAGGGGCATGTACAGTGAAAGTATGATATAAATAATATACGGTACCAATTTTGATGCACCAGATGCGCATTTCGACAAATTATGTCTCTTCAGTGATGCTCAAACCGAAATGTTGGAAATTCGAAACATGAAAGTGAAACTTTATATGATTAATACGGATCTCACCTCAGTTGTATGGCCTCGAAGTCAGAAATAAGGTTTCTTATTATACATGTATGAATACATGCCAGCAACTGTGCTGCCCTCTAGCGAATTCTATACCGGTAGATCAACTAAAAAAGAAATATAGCAGCCCTCTTTGAAAAGTTTGAAGTCAAATAAATTAGATATTAGTGTCAAAGAAAATCAAACAATTGTATTACCACTTCCTTTTGACCATCTTGGTATGTAGTAATTTTTTTAGAGAAAGAAAACAAAATTTGTAAATTGATTTAAATGAAAAGGCAGATAACGAACAACGCAATTAAAATCCATT
The DNA here is from genome assembly GCA_903981925.1 of Ostrea lurida. Taxonomy (NCBI): domain Eukaryota; kingdom Metazoa; phylum Mollusca; class Bivalvia; order Ostreida; family Ostreidae; genus Ostrea; species Ostrea lurida. The sequence continues at coordinate 31,682 of CAJDSM010022870.1, forward strand.
ATATTAGTTATGTGTTACGGGTTAGTGGGTAATTTTTGTTCTATGCAAATAAGACAATAGTTTATAAATAAATACTTCATGGAAAATAATTTTTACCAAACTTAAACGCCGGCATTGAGAAACACTGATAAATTCACAATGTTGACACATTGTCATCATAGAATACAGCTATGTTAAAAGACATTGAGATAGAACAAATTCAAAGTGGAGATTGCTTGTTCGAGCTGAATTTGAAACACCGTGATCTTATTCTAAAATGTATTTATTCGTGTCACATGATTTTTTTTAATTTACTTGTTGTGTCCAAGAGAAGCATTAAAATGTGAAAGATTGAGTGTGCTTTTTTTTTTTTTTTTTTGTCTTCTTTCCTCTTTACCTCTTAAATATTAAAGCAAATTTTCATTGAATAAAGCTGCTGTAAATTTAAATAAACAGGCAAAATTATGTGACATAAAGGATCCATCAATCTTTGTAGATAATGTATTATTTATGTACGTTTGTTATCAATTTAAATTGGAAGACATAGAGAAGCGACCGACAGCTGAGATCCGTATGCTCGGGTCGCCTTGCCAAGTCGAGGCTCTAACACCAGTTTAAGCCCTAATGCTGTAAATCTCCTGCATTATAAACCTCCAAGAACGGAAGGGAAAGTCTTCTCGAGTCGTCTTCCTAATATCCGAATTTGCGATTCCCTATTATTAAAATTTTCTCATTCATAAAATTATCACAACTAGATAAGAGGTATTTGGGTGGCCGGCATGTTTGTGTTGTTCGTAGTCATCCATCTCGGTGGATCGGCGGGGGCTTACGGAAGGTGTTAAAGCATAATATAACAGACATTGATGCGGTGTTCGGAATTACGTGGCCCCGACAAATGAAGTTACAACCAATTGTGTTTGGCAACAAATAGAGCTAAATCCTCTACCATTTGTCCATGTCAGTTAGCGGTAGTTCCTCACGATCAAACTATGTCGGAGGAACTATGTTGGGAAACTGTTTAAATTCTGTTGATAAACGACACGGTGCTCCTCGATCATTGTCAATTTTTTAAATAGATATATTTACAACCGACACTAAAGGGTCATTTGTAATAGTAACCAGACATCACAAGAAGCAACCGCTACCATCCCTTGCTATGTCGTTGACCAGTCATAATTTCCCTCACCACAAGTATTTCTTGTATGTCGTTTATTTGCTTTTAATCTTATTCTGTAAAATTATTTTTATTTTTTGAACAAGACACCGTGCAAACAAGGAATTCCTGCATTCAAGAGGTCACTGGGTCGTGACATGTTTCCGGAAACTGATGATTTAAAAGATGCATTGGGTTTCTGCTCTTAAAGCATTTCAATGTCAAAAAGGCTCAATGTGGCGTTGTAGAACGTTTGTTCATAAACTATAATTTTAAACGCTCTTACAAATTAGTTTTGTAATTTTCCTTTCTTCTACAAATTAAATCATCTAATAATGTTGAGTGGCGATAAAAAAAATCTTTATTCGCGTACATCTGTCTAAGAACACGGTACTTCATATGTAAAGTAAAGACTCTTGACAATTCTGACCTACCAATGTCAGCAATCGGAGCACGCTTGTCCTTTAACCAAGTTGTTTCGACTGCCAATGCGCATGCGCTCAACTTACGACTTTACTCACTGAAAATGACGTGCCTACATATTACTTAATACATGTATCTAATGCAGATAGGTGACTGATACGTCATTTTTCAATGTACATAGTATACGTAGACAAGAGACACATTTTTTCCTTTTATGATTTCAGATGACCACCAGTTTGTCCCAAACTAAATCAAGAATAAAACATAGCTTAATTTCAATCAGGTATAAAATTGGATTCTACATTGTATATATAATGTATGTTAGGTGGTCTTGATCACAAGTCTGTGTTCTAGTAACAATTAAAAACTAAATGAAAAGTAACTGTATGAATTAATCAATTATGACAAAATATGTCAATTCGCAAGAAGGGTTTTCGGTCATTTTTCGCTGAAAATGGTTTATTTAATGAAGTTGAACTGGAATCACTGTTAATATTCCGTGTTGCACTCTGAAGAAAAAAAAGAAGAATCTTTACTGATGTTAGACAAAGCTCATTCAATGTAAATGCATTTTTGGGGGAAAACTCGTTGTAGTTGAATTAAGTATTTAATTAAGTACCGTCAAATCCTGAATCTAGTCATTCTCAGGAAATGCCTAAAAAATCAGTTATTCCCAAGAAATTCCTGGTTTGATCGGGCGTTTCCAGGAAAGCCTAAAAGTTTCAGGCATTCTTGGAGAATTACCTCAGATTTCCAGATTTGCCTGGTTGTCATTTGACCATCAGTCAAACTCGTGATTAAACCTCAGAGTGATTCCTATCACAATCTGCATGTCTCAAAGTAGTTAAAATTTGATCTTTGCTGCAGCCTTTCAGCTTAGCTTGAACATGGCTGAAAATGCCTGTGAGGAAACTTTTAGAAGACTTTTTGAAAAGTTTGAAGAAAAAAAAACCAAACTGGAGGTCGTATGTAGCGGGGACCAGGGAGAATAAACTTTTGTTCAGGTGTATCATTAAATCTCCAGGACTGAGTACGTCAAGGTAGTACATGTACTATTCTACACTAAACACACTGAATACATTGTACATGTATGTGGGTTTGTTTTGTTTTGTTTTCTTTGGGTTTTTTATTTTTTTTTATTTTTATTTTTTTGGTTTTTTTTTTGGTTTTTTTTTTAAGTTGTGAAATTATAACGTTCCATGACGTTGAATTCAAATCGCCACAAAACACTTAAGAATTTATTTATGTCTACTGTGTCTAAAAGCTATCATTTTCAGCTCCTTTTTTTCTAAAATTTGAAGATGAAAATGTATGAGGAAAAATGTGAAAGTGAACCAGTTTTTGTAACATTGTAATTTATTGGTTGGAGATGAATACAAAATTTACAATACGGCATTACTGCGGTTCTCGTTTCCAAGTATAAAGATTAACTCAACAAAGATTTATTTCTGAATGTTGAATCCACAAAATGAAATAACAAATTATTGTTTGCTTTTAATGAAAATGCTGAGGAATTTATTACCCAAGTGCCATTAGGACAAGGGTAGGCCACGCACCTGCATAATTTATCAAAGTCCCCTTGCCGCTTTTTTGGTAGCATATATATGCATATAGAAGGATTTATTTGACCAAATTCCAATACTCTGTCATAATGTAAATGTTATATACTTTTTTACGGCTTTGGGGATATATATAAGTTTACAGTATAACTTTACAATTAATATCTAATATACTATACTCGTAAAACAAACACAATATTTACAATATCAAAATTTAGTATTAGCAATATGACGAAACACAATAACAACACACACAATGTTTACAAGGCAAGCACATATTCAAATATAACGTAATATTAACAAATAATGTGTATTTAAAAAAATACTAGTACAATGTTTACTACAATTAATGTATGCATTCAAATATAAAGTTTACAATACACATATAACAACTACAAGTAAATTCTGTGTTCACCTCGATCATTTCAGTCATTCAACAACGAGATGTAAACAGCTAAGTACCATATGCGAGCGTAGTAGTTTGAAAAAAATCTAGTGTTGCTCCAGGTATGGAAAGTGGTCGATATAAAATGTTTCACATTACCTAATATAGTCTCTCGCCGCAATTTTACCTGCATACGTACGTAAATACATTGTACATACATGCATACTTACACGGCGCACGCACGCACGCACACACACACACACAGATTATATATATTAATTGATTTACTTATTTAATCATTCATTCATTTATATCCCAGGAACAATTTCATTTCGATTGAAAATAATCTTATTACAAGTCGGAATCCCACCGCTTCAATGTAGATGCTGTTTTAAAAAAAATACATAGGAGATACACACAACACTTTGATCCAAGCATTCATTCCCACATAAGGGGACAGATATTTGTTTGGATGAGTTTTATGGACTTGCTATCAGCTTTAGGACCACGAGGACGATAACAACATACCTAAATCAGACGACATCAAACAGGGTGTCGCTTTCACATCCCTGTTTAAGGCTGATCTGGCGGTGACGTGGTGTTATGTCCTGTCAGGGCCCTGATATATGGGTATCTATTGGGTGGCAGCTTCTCTACCCCCTCAGCTGTTGCTAAGATGGGTAATCCTGGGACAGGGATCCTCAACATTTATTACAGGTGTACATTTCCACCTATACCGCAATATTGACAGTACACGGGACAGGTGGAAACAGGTCAGGCTAACTAAATCGTGTCAAATGCCAAATATCAAAATTCCTTCTGGCTGCCAAATAACAGAAATCCTTCTAGAGAGAGGGGCGCTTTCTAGGATATATATCGCATAATACTTTTAAATAAGTTCACTAATGTTTTAATGACAATTCTGTGGGTTTATATGTACTCAGTATCATAGTGCCCACCATTCATTTGACATAAACAAAAGACCAATATATGAGGAATAGAAATACACGTTGTTTGTATCAAAGGGAGGGGGGGATAAAACCAATAGCTACAGATAATTTTGACGTCATCAGCTTTCTAGACCATACGAATCATTTACGTCTATAGTACATGCTACATACATGCGCAAGCATGATAGAGTGACGTCACAAGAGCCATATCATGCCGGTGATTATGCATGTATTTACAGATTGTTAACGAGAGCCATTTCCTCATTAACACTATGAGTTGTTAACAATGAGTTTGATAAGTATAGTTTGTCTATTGAACGGCTGGGGAAACAAAAAGAAAAGAAAGTAGAATGTAAATATAAGAAATAAATTTCATGAAATGTGTGTATGCCAAAGTGATGCCCTCGTATATTTTTCAAAACCGAAATTGCGCTACGGAACTTTGTTACAAGTTTTGATACTTTATGTAGAGGGTATCCGGGTTTTGACTGAGCCATGCTGATAAAATCCCGTCGTGTAAAAGCCTATACGGACTACTTTTACCTTCAATTGTGACGAAAGAAACTCGATTGCCACCGAAAATATGACAAAAATGAACACTTCTGGAAATAGAAATGCTTAGAGAATTTGAAAATATCTGAAAAATAAAAACTAAGAAATAGATTAATAATTGGAAAGACCATGGACGGACATTTTAACTTGCAAGTAATTAATGCAAATACAAGATTTCAAGTTGATGTTTTCTATTGTGATTATTTTTCTTCGTCTGCAGACAGATTTTAAAATAGCAAGTGCCATTGTATCATTGGCACATATAATTGTACGTTTTAATCCCCAACATCCAACACCAACCAACAAACAAGAAAAAAAAACCACACACGTATTTGCAAAAAAACCAGCTGAATGATTTCTTGTATTTGACAAAGGATGAACGCTATGTGCATGGAGGTCCGCGCGAGCTCACGAGATCCTGGAGGTCCGCGCGAGCTCACGAGATCCTGTTGTCCCGGAAAACGAAAACCAGTCTTCTGTACAGGATTATGATTCTGGTAAATTTCATATTTTAATTTGATTCTGGATTGTTATTAAAATACAACTCTGTCCAATATCGAATTCGTTATCATTCTGGCATTGAATCTTAGGTGTTAACGATGCAATGTCGAACGTATTGCGCCCTTAAAAATCGAAGATTAATTACGGAAATAATCTTCCGTTGGATCCCATAATCTCGGGTTCCACACCTAGGGTGTCAGTTGTTATTAAAGTTTAATCTATAAGCATTGTAAAATTAACTTTTAATCGTAGTTAGCTCTGCTTGCGACGAACAGAGTGTCAAAGGGAAAGTTTTTTTTCTGGTGTTTCACCTTCGTTGGAGTGATGTGAAGTAGTTTGTCCACATTATGGTTATTGAAATCGGAGGACAGATTCCTGGGTGTCACGGGTCTCGACAGTGTGTCACGGGTATCGACAATGTGCTGGATTATCTTTTGAATTTGAAGCAGATTCGGTCATGATGCTGGATTAAAAGCCGCCACAAAATGACATGGTTAGGTCACAACAAAACAGCTACAATAACGCCAAAAAATGACATGGTTAGGTCACCAAAAAAAAAAAAAACCCAGACTCAATAACGCAACAAAATGACATGGTTACTCAACTTAGGTCATCCCCCCGAAAAAAAAAAACCAGCTCCAATTAACGCCACAAAATAAATGACATAGTTAGGTCACAACAAAATATTTCCAATAACTTTTTTTTTCGAGACAGGGACAGTTATTCATGAGACAAACAAAAACATTTTAATATTATATGATCATGATAACGTGATTATTATTATTTTTTTTACACATTTCATGTACATCCAGTTCTTTGAATGATACATCAAAATATGTGAGAATCATTTTTGATAAATAAATAAAATAATGGGGGAAAAAACCATCTCATTAAGCCCTCCCAAACTGAAAACGTGTTTTAGTTATTAACATCTAATTATAATTTGCATGATGGCAAAGTTTTAGCTGTAGGAAATAATGCTATCAACGTTTTAGTATAGTTGAATACAGGGGGGAAAAATTCACTACTATTGTTGAATATTGATTAACAAAATTTCCAAAGGCACATGTTCAAACTCCCTCAGTATGTTAATTCATATATAACTGCCATACAATATGAATAGATGGTAATCAGTGCGAAGAAATACAGTAAAGAAATGTAATTTGTGTTCATGAATCACAAAAGTATTATTAATATACACTAATACCGTTATCAAATGAGCATCATTTTTTTTTATCATAGCAGACAATATACTATAAGTTAATCATTATTATTTGGGCATTGGCATTAAAGTTTTAAAGATAGTCAATCAAAGCGTCTTCCATGTAAATTGGAGTATTGAAGTTTAAAAGTTTTAGCGTTTTCAAATGTACCGGGTAGTACCAAACGTTTACTATTTTTTTTATATCAATGTCTGATTATAGTAAATCGGAACAATAAAATGTTGGCAAGAGTAAATAAGGTGTCTGAATTTACTATACTTAACTATGATCTTCAAATATAGTATCAAACCTATTACTGTTGTTCATCAAAGTATCAAGGCTCTCAGCAAAATTAATTACATGTCCTTTTGGAACAATGATTTTAACGATAGGTTAATACAGTTAGTACTGTAGATGATCGAAGATTTTACTATATATTGTTAATAAAAGTATGTATCACAGTTGATTTTTTTTTTCTTTCTCTTTTTATTTATTTTTTTTTTTTTTTTTTTATTTATTTATTTAATTATTTTTTTTTTTTTTTGCTTTGCCATAGTTGATAATATTTTTACTATAGCTAATTAAAATATTTACTGTAGTATATAATAGATTTTACCATAGTTAATGTAATCAAATTCTTTTATTACTGTTCCATAAAGGCTTTAGTATGATTAGTATAAGTTTTACAATGGTATGTTATGACTATTGCATCAAACACAACCGTCAATATCCACGCCCCCTTAGGGAACTTAATATCAATGTCAGAATTGAAATTTAATAATGCATACAATAAAACAATAAACATTTGCATGTAGACATAAAAAGACACCAAAACAAAATAAAACTAAATTAGAGGAAGTAATATGAGTTATATGAACGAGAGATTATGCATGCATTCAGGACAACGGAGAAGGTTGTTTTAAAAGTTTTAAACAACAGATTAATTTGCCATGGCAAAGATATATGCTCAGATCTCTGTTGTGATAAATATACTTTTCGAATCCTTTCTAAAAATACTAACAAGTACAGCTATAAACTATTTAGTACCTATGTGTTATATAGAGAAGTTCAATATCATCGGAATGGGTGGAGTATGTAGCGGGATTCTGTACGTAAAACGACATTTTACGTCTCTTCAACGTTACACCTACATGTATATTATAATTGCTCGCGTTAAACTTCGCATTTGATTCGCCAAAGTTAACAATCGCTATGTACAATCTTCTTGTGAACCTAGAAATTGATAAGAAAAGGGGGAAATATTAATGACAGGCAAGCTTTGTTTCATCATCAAACTGTACCAATAGAGAACAAAGATCAAATGTCTCATTATGAGTCTGATTCTTAAAGTTTCAATTTTCAAAAATACTGGGGATTTGACGTATTTATGATGAAATATAATCCATACATAGACATTTTTCCCCTTCGCGTTCAAATCTAACTCTATAACATACTAAAACTGTCATTTTCATGAATCAGAACAAAGGAAAGATAACAAATCCCCCCCACCCGTATAGTGTCTGATTTTTCATTATTCCTAACAGTGAAGTGATCCCTTTTTTCCAGATCACATGGGTGATTTACATTTCATCAATGACGCCTCTTTAATATCCGCTTCTTCTTTTAAAAAACACGCACAGGTTCGCACACAATTCAAAGAATATTTTTTTAAACCTGTTTTGTTTTATCACGGCGTTGAAATTTATGAAATGATACAACGCTCGTGAAAAACCTTTCAGGAATTGCCTTTTCAGTTACACCGCTTAAACCAGCTGTATGGTTCTCAGAGAGAGGATTATAATGTGACTGGCCTTCGATCTCGTCAGAAGAACCAAAATGGGACTGAAAGCAATGCACTTGTCGGATGGCTGTTAGAATTAGTACACACAACAGTACCTATAGCAGTAGAAATTATACACACAAAGACCTATAGCCAGTAGAATTAGTAACACAACAGTACTAGAGCCAGTAGATTGTACAACAACAGTACTTCAGTAGTAATAGAACACAACAGTACCTATAGCCAGTAGTATTAGTAACACACAAACAGTACCTATAGCCAGTAGATTAGTAACACCAACAGTACCTATAGCCAGTAGTATTAGTACACACAACAGTACCTATAGCCAGTAGAATTAGTACACACAATAGTCCTAATAGCAGCTAGAATAGTAACACAACAGTACCTATAGCCAGTAGTATTAGTACACACAAAGTACTATCAGTGATTAGTACACACAACAGTACCTATAGCCAGTAGAATTAGTACACACAACAGTACCATATAGCAGTAGAGAAGACCTGAGGACTCTTGAGTATTTGTATTGATGAGTTGAGTTCTTTTGAATATTTGTTCCTTTATTATTTCTTTTTATCTTATTTATTTTCATTTGGTCTGTTTGCTTGTCTCCAGAAATCCCCTATCATCCACAGATACTGAAAAATCAAGCACTGACAAATTCAAAAGAGACACATGTGTACCTGACATATATCTGTAAGTTACATGTTTCTGTCTGACATACCTATAACTTACTTACACGC